>SJYC01149309.1:0-12224 GCA_006408675.1 Madoqua kirkii | reverse complement strand
AGAATGATTCTTAAATGAGAACAATTAGTGAGTTTTCAATTTGGGGTTCAGATTAACTTGTCAATTTATAAAGTGATAGTGGGGAAATTTAAACATTTTATTGCAGGCACTTTGCTTTGAACCCCTTTGCAGTTTGAAAGTATTAATATCATATTATTTTATATTTTGTTGGTTATATCATAATATCCCTTTGTGAATTCTGGGAACACATTTCTGAATTTGTTCAAAAATTGCCAGAAAAATTTAGATACCTTAGGAGAAAAACAAGAACTCTCAGTTTTTGTTTAAAATCATTACAAGTTAATACAGGTTTCCAAAACTTAGAATTTGGACCTTTTAATAGCTGAATGAAAACACTATGTTAAGATTTAATTTAGATGTTTTATAAAAATAAATAAGATTTCCTGAGCTAAGGTCCTCCTTTTATCCTGATGACCCCTAAGTGAAGACCCCTCAGCCCGGTCCTGGAATTCTGCCTCCTTCTCCGTCTGCTGGATAACATGGCTAATAGCTACCTAACCAGATGGTTTTCTCTGAGGTTAACACGAAGTCTCATTTATAAAAGGACTCTGAAGAAATGCAAGCTATTGGAATCATTTTTATAATAATAATGTTGCCATCTTCATGGCACTTCCGGGTGAATTCACTCAAACAGCGTGTAATCTAGTGGAGAGGAATCTTTGGACAAGGCTTGTAACTTTATCAGAGAATCAAGCTATAGCCACGAGAAAAACGATGAGAAGCTCAGCATGTAAGAGTTGGTAAAGCAATCGTGAAGACATTAAAAAGTCAGTGCACTCAAAAAGAGTAAGGAATGGGGTCCCTTATCTTTTCCCTGGGGCTCTTGAAAGGGGAGAGCGGGCAGTGTGGTCCTTCCTCTGCATCCTGACTGCTAACCTTGCTCCTCCTTTTCTCTCCTGTGCTGCTCTGGCTGAAGGTCTCATTCCATCGGGTAAGCGCTGCCCCGGGGGCCCAACTGGCTCCCTCCCTGGAAGCTCCCTTCCTCCCCAGAGCACCGTGGAGGGCGTGCCTCGGCCTCAAAGCTCTTTTCCTGAGAGTGTTCACGACCAGGGAGTTACAGAGTATAGGGCACCTGAAGTGTCTGCATCTGTTTCAGCACTTGTTTATCTCATTTCTTAATCATTTATTAATGCATCACTTTCACTTGCTGAGTCATCATCAGGGATCTCTTTCTGCATCGTGACCGTGTACATGGCAGAGGTCCTTAGAAGAAAAGGAAAGTGAAATTGTGCACTGCAGATGTATATGAAACCTGCAGAAAGTAAAGTCGAGAAACAGAACAACTTCTTCTAGATTGTTATGTTTTTCTGAACTTCTTATAACTGATATTTAGGCAGATGGTTCACCTTCACTTTCTGTACCCTCTGGAGTTGAAGTGGAAAGCCCAAATGTTAACACGTGTGCAATTGTGAGTCCCAGGTCTCTGAATTAAGCCTCCTTTGGGGTGGAATCTTATTACATAAATTAAAAAAAAAATTCTTTCCTAAGAAAACTACCTGTATTTAAGAGATGCTACTGCTAAGTCGCTTCAGTCGTGTCCAACTCTGTGTGATCCCATAGACGGCAGCCCACCAGGCTCCCCCATCCCTGGGATTCTCCAGGCAAGAACACTGGAGTGGGTTGCCATTTCCTTCTCCAGTGCATAAAAGTGAAAAGTGAAAGTGAAGTTGCTCAGGCGTGTCTGATCCTCAGTGACCCCATGGACTGCAGACTTCCAGGCTCCTCTGTCCATGGGATTTTCCAGGCAAGAGTACTGGAGTGGGGTGCCATTGCCATCTCCGATTTAAGAGATGAATACGTGATAATGTTGATGAATTTCTTTTAGTAATTCTCTTTTTTAAATATGGTTTATGAAGAAGTATTTTGCCTATGATTTCTAAATGGAGTGTCTATAAATATCCATGGCATTTCTTTGTCCTTTTCTTTCTGAGTTCTAGTAAAGTTACTAACCCTACCTCAGTGGATATTGTTAGGAAAGGTGAGAGTGGGTTTGATCCCTTATCTGTTAAGTTTCCAGGGAGAGGAGCAGGCAGGAACTGTGCTGGAAAGTGGATGAGGGAATGCTCGCCTAGGAAAATGAACCCCATTTTGCTTCCTCCCTCCACACACTCTGATTTCTAAGCGGAACTCACATAGAAATAACAGTCTGTCAGAGGGACAATGAATCAATTGCTTTAGGATAAACCAGGTAAGACAGCTGATGCTCTTAGAAGTCTCAGAAAAGTTGATCCTTGTACCAGTTGTCCTAGGATGGAGGCGGAAACTCTTGCTCCCACGTTGGACTGTGTGAACTGTGTTTACTGGGCGTGTTTCCTTGACTGACTCATGTTAACTCTGTGTAGTCCTCTGATGAGCTTCAAATGGGATGATGAGCTGTTAGCTGCTGGGCTCTACCTGCTGGGCACTGCCCCTTGCCCCTAACTGTCTTCCTGAAACAGGAGGAGGGAGCGGGACCAGAAATCATGTCCTCAGAGTCATGTACATGGGCTGCTGGCCTGACCTGGGGGGAACCAGACACTCTCCTCAGATTTCCTGGCTTACAGGGAAAGTATAGGGCTGGCCAGAAACTTGTTTGGGATTTTCCATACAATCTTGCAGAAAACCCAAACGAACATTTTGGCCAACCCAATAAAATAACATGCAGCCACGGACCCTCTGCTCTTCCTTTATTCCTTGGAAATGATTGTGGCCCATCCTACCCAACAATAACAAATATCATCTTGGTGGGGAGGGCAGGGAATACTCAGATAGTTGACATTGCTGTTTTAAAACTGTGAATGAGGAGTTTCTCATATACTTATATTGTACTATCTTCTTTTTTCTTTTTTTTGTTTCCCCTTTAATCTGCTTTTGCCCTGAAGCTACTCCATTCGCCATTCCATAAGTATGCCTGCAATGAGGTAATGTGTGTAAATTAGTTTACAAAATCTCAATGCAGAATGTGTATGAAGTGTTACTTTTATTGTGGAATTCTTTTCCTTTTTTATATGAGGGGAAGTGCCATGACCTATTATATTCTCTTTTCTGATGGCCCCAGGAAAAGAAGGCTGACAATGCTATAGAATAATTGTCATTGTGAAGGGCTCGGGCTATTGACTGACACTCTAGTTTAAATTCAGCCGTTCCTGATTTGTGTAACCTGAGACAATATACCGAATCTACTTCAATCTCTTCTCTTGCCCATATACTAGGAGAAATGAGAACCTATCTACTTCAAATGGCTGTTGTGAGATGTATGGTCTGCATAAAGCTCTCAGTACAAGGCCTGGAACATTCCAAGCACACTTATAAAGGGGGAAATCATTTTATAGCCACAGCATTAAATGAAAAAAATAGGAGACAAAGAGGGCTACAGTTCTAGAAAGGATAACATTAGGATTTGTTAAAGGATATATTAAGTGAAGAGTCTGTTGAACAATAAAAATGCCATTAAGCTTATTGGTCAGCTGAAAACTCCAGAGAAAGGTGTTCCTCTGGCTTCCAGTTGGTGTGACGTAGTGATATCAGATAAAATCAAAATGTTAGACTGGGAGTCAGAGGATGCAGGTTGTAGCCCAGTTCTGCTAGGGGTAAACTTGGCGGCTTTGGGAAGATCATTTCGGTGATAGCGGTTTCATCACGCTTAAAAATAAAGGGCTAAAACCAGACTTTGGGCTCTTCCCACAGTGCTTCCAGGAACCCTTGGGCTGCCCTAGGAAGGGGCTCAATGCAAGGACATCTTGCCCCTGGAGCCCTCCCTCACTGCATTCAGAACTTTGTCTCTCCTTCCTGCTTTATATTACATGTTTCAGTGTGATTACATTCTAGAGGGAGCTCAGTTACTCTAAATAGTTCAAGCACTTTGAAGCCAAATTCTTTCTAGGGTTATTTGCGGTTTCCCCCTGTTCTCCAGCATGCACTCTAGTGTAATCAGATTAGAGGAATGTCTGATTTATTATACCTGCTGATGTCTCTTCTACACTGGGGCTATGTTGTGACTTTGCAAGTTGGACCAGAGCATTTGATTTCCCTAATGTGGGGGAAAATAGAGAGCATAGATGGCTTAGTTTATATTTGAATGACTTGCTCCCCTAGCATAAGAACATTGACCAGTGCACCCTGCAGCCCTGAGCTTCCTTACTTGTTAAAGTTTGTCTGAGTGTCCAAAGAAGGCTTGAAAAAAATTCGTATGGCTTTTCTCTGGGAGCCAGAAATAATCAAATGACTTATGGGTCAAATGGGTTCCTTATGAGCTTGCCTGAAATTAACTTTTTTTAAAAAAGGGATTTTACTCAACTAACATCCACTATGAACCATTAGAATGAACTAAGTGTCTGCCCACTGTGGTCCTCTATAACTGATGGGTAACAGGTAGTCATGTGACCAGCCTGGCCAAATAAAATGTGCGCTGGAAGTCAGGTGCTAGTAAGTATATACTTTTGAATCACTTTCATGCAATTTCACTAGTATTTCATCATGAGACAGGTACTGTAGAGGATTGCTCATAGGAATTTGACTCATATTTGAGTCATATACAAGATGTGATGCTGTGCTTGGTCCCTCCAGGCTCAACATTGTTAATTCATGCCACCTGGATGCAAATGGATTTCTGACCATCCAGAGTATCAGCCTTGACAGATAAACTAACAAATTCACTCAAAAACACATTCTGTATGTTAGTTTTCTCTTGATAGTATTATAGCATGCTAGAGCCAACACCACACAATGAATCCCAGGTTTTATAACTATTCTCCCATATAAAGTTTCTTTAGGTCATTTCTCTTATTTTATTTCTTCTGCACTCAAGAGAACTAGAAAGTGGCTTATCAAATATAGTAACATTCAGTTGAATTATTTGACCTGAAAATGATGACAGTCACTGTTGCTGAAAGCTGACATGAATACTAGATTTAAGATTCATTTTTAATTCAGTTCCAGTTGCCTTAGTTGGACTTAGTTGATATCATTGGACTCGGTTGATATCACTTTTAAGGGTAACGATGTCATTAACTCATAATTTCATGTAGGCAAATACAGTATAGGAAGCCAAAAAGCACCACATGAAAAATCTAAATCTTAGAAGTATAACACGGTATGTAGATTATTTAACACAATGACTGAGTTACAAATAAAACGTCAGTAGACTGCAAGGTCCTGTCTAATAAGAAAGAATAAGTATCTTCTTTGAAAGGAAATATAATACATGTGACTAGCACCATTTTGATCAAGCATTAGACAAGTAATAAGTATATTTCAACCTAAAATAAGGCATTGACTTTCAGAAACACTGCTTCCTGGACACTGACAAAATACTTAGTTTTAAAACTTAAAAAAACTTTAACGTTTGAAAACATATGAACCTTTTTTCCCCTGTAGCTATTTCTGTCTTGTCTCACATTCACTAAAAATAAATGACTTTTAAAATTCCATGTGGGAAAACCTGAACATGACATTCTTCAGATAGACTTTCCAGGGGTTATAAAATAACTGCATTTGGAAAAGGCATATTGTGATAGAAATAATTAATTAGCAAATGAAAAATTAAGCTATCACTTCTTGGACTCACTGGGAATGATTTATGGTTCAGCATGGAATTATGCCAGTTGTATTCTTGCCAAATGCTGTATTATTTATTCTATAGCTGAGCATCTGACAATTTTACTTAGAAAAATCCCATGGTAGGTTATGGTTTCTGGATCTAACCTGGCAGAAGTGAAGTATCTTTTAAAACATGGTTGGTGGCCAACCAACAACTAGCTCTGGTGCAGAGGTGATGTTTGAAACCAGATAGCACAGTTACTAACACAGCTAGGTCTTTGGAGCTGACCTCTTTTTTTTGTTATTTTAGGAATTCTCCTACTTTCAAATCATTTGAGGAGAGGGTTGAGACAACTGTCACAAGCCTTAAGGTACAGATGAAGTAAATTTTGTGTCATGGGGTTCATGAATCAGGAAAGCTTAGTCGCTTGGTTCCAAAGCTGCCACCAAGAAGGCAGTCTTGTACTGAGTCACTTTTCTTCACATATAAATCTGTAAATAAAACCAGTATTGAATATTGTTACTGTATATGTACAAAGTTGTTCATCTAAACCATTCAGGAGTGAATTGTGCATTCAAGTGAATTGGGGTTTGTGTTGATCTCTTTGCTGGTTAGAACACTTAATGCTATTACTCAAGAAGCAGGTATGTGATAGATGAATGTGGATGGATAGGACAAACCATACGTGAACTCTGAATTTAGAGTATAAGGGAAATTTCAGTAACAGCTCAGAGCTCCTCTGATTTGGTGTATCAGTAGAAATAAACCGTGGATCAGTAGAAATAAACTTGGCTCCATGGGTTATCCTGCCATCCACCACCCTTCAACTATTTAGATTTGTCTACTCCGTTCACATATTGAGCACAGCACAGTGTGAAGGCAAAATGAAGCTGAGTCACAAAATGTATTATTTTGTAATGGTGCATTTGTTCTCTGGATATATACACGGAAAAGATGCCTGTTGGATAGTAGGTGCTAAAAAAATTGATTGAATTTCATGTTTGAGCATAGATAAATTAATGTACTGAAGATAAAAGAGCAAAAATAGAAGCAGTCTAAGTGTAAATGTATAGAACATTTAAGACTGGAAAAATCATGGATACTACTAAGGATTTTTTCAAAGGTATTACCGAAACATAATTACCTCTTGATATTATCACTATTTTGTATAGAATCCATTTCTGTATTTCCCTATTACTGGGAAAATTAAGAACATGTGTGACCTTTAGCTCAAAAGCAGATATAGGCTGCTGATTACCTAGCTGCTTCTGAATCATGCAGCCCCCACAGGTGCTGCCAGGCGAGAGTTTATGAATTGGAAGTAATTCCTTCCTGGAGGTCCTACACGCTCTTATCAGTTTTGAGCTGGAGGGTCCTTCCCTTTAGAGGAGAGTTTTTACCTGGTCTTCTCTTTTCCAGGCCTGTGATTAGGTGTTTAAGGCCCAAGAATGAAATTATTACTCAGCATTTATCGTGCTTTCCTTGACTTCAGTTACGAGCAGTTTCTAGTTGCACAGTTGTACTGCTCTGCTTGTCAACGTTATCACTTATTGAGTGTTTAGGAACCAGGAAGAGCCAT
Source organism: Madoqua kirkii (assembly GCA_006408675.1). Taxonomy (NCBI): domain Eukaryota; kingdom Metazoa; phylum Chordata; class Mammalia; order Artiodactyla; family Bovidae; genus Madoqua; species Madoqua kirkii. The sequence continues at coordinate 5,106 of SJYC01149309.1, read as the reverse complement.
TATATTGCCCCTATCTGTAGAGAAAACTTTTGATAGGGAGGGACGTGCAGTGTCACAGACATTTCTCCTGCTAAAATACCTAGTTTCAAAAGAGAAGATTCAAAAAACCCTAGGGGTTGGTTAATTTCTCAACATTTGGTTCTCAGCCTTAGTCAGTCCAAGAAGGGTGGATTTTGTTGTTAGCTAAATTCTGATGTAGGAAAAGTTGTACATTTTTAGGTTTCCTTTAAAAGAAGGAGATATGAAGAAGCAAAAGAAGAATAAAGAACAACCTATTTACTTTTGCTTTTAGGAAAATCTGGTAAGCTTACAGGACACATATGATTCAGGAGTTTGAGCCACACTGTCAGCCTCTCACTTTTCTCACCTCATCTGAATGGAAGGTATAGAGCGTGCCTCCTCCCTCAGACATGTACAAAACCAACTCAGCCAACTGGATACTAGCCTGTGTCAAGACCACCTGAAAGCAGGTCCTATATCTGCACGACTGCCTGGAGATTTTACAAGACTCACATCGCACCCATCTCCTGGGTCACGGTCAATGCTAGTTTCCCTTTTTCCTGCCCACACAGACAGTGGAGAATAGCTGATAATCATTCTTTGTGTCAAACCGTCAATTACAAATTCCTCATTCCTTTTGTTCCCCAGACTAGACAGTAGATGTTTAACCCTTCCTACACTGTTTATTTTCTGTGTAGTTTACTGTTGTGTTCTGAATCTTCTCCAAAGCTTCTATAACTTTCTTCAGTTATGAATCTGAGGCTGTTTCCTGCTGAAGGAATGACTCATGAATCAGTAAGGATGAGTGAAATAACCTGCAGGTCAATATGCTGTATTTGTACTGACACATAGTGCTTCAAGCCTGATTTTTCAAACACCACTTATGGTTCATATTTGAGTTCTATTAGAAATAATGTTCTGCTGTGAACTGAGGTCCGTTCCTGCCATCTTCTCACACAGTCTGTCACACCATCTGGGATTTGTACCCAGTGGATCTTTCGGTGGATCATTCTTATTTTATACCCAATTGTGTAATTAGTTTGATTTTCCAGGAAAACTTGCCAATTCATCCAAATCATATAAAGGTAGTCCTTTCCACCTACATCCTTGTAATGCACATCCTTGTAATACACATCAGTGTATTACTTGAAATCTTGGCTGGTGTCACCTGTATACTCAATAAGCACAATTTCTATTTCATCTAAAACAGGCAAACAGAAAGCAGGCCTAGAATCAGCTCCTATGAAACCATATTTGGAACACTGTTCTACCGTGTTCCAGTGAATCATGAGCAATGACATCCTTTCCAACTATTGTATTGTTCCATATCAAGCAGAACATATTTTCAGTGCACCTACTTTTTGGTAAGCACACTGTATAGCCTAAATTAAAACCTCAAAAAAGGTAAGACATATATACTTATTGGTTCTTTGTGTCCTTCCAACTAGACATTTTATTATGAGACCAGGAAACCCAATTCAGTAATTCAAAGAAATTTTTTTTTCCTAAGAGCAGTTATAATTTTGGGGACATAGTGACAAATTCTTGGATGAAAAACCATTTTGAAGGGAAGAGTTCAGGAGAAGCTTATTATTCACATCTCTGCTTCAGCACATGTGTACATGCTAAGTCACTTCAGTTGTGTCCAACTCTTTATGGCCCTATGGGCGTGTAGCCTACCAGCTTCCTCTGTCCATGAGATTCTCCAGGCAAGAATACTGGAGTAGGCTGCCATGCCATTCTTCAAGGGATCTTCCCAACCCAGGGATTGAACCCAAGCTCTCAAGTCTCCTGCATTGGCAGGGAGTTCTTTACCACTAGCGCCATCTGGCGGAGAAGGCAATGGCACCCCACTCCAGTACTCTTGCCTGGAAAATCCACGGGCAGAGGAGCCTGGTGGGCTGCAGTCCATGAGGTCGCTTAGAGTCGGACACGACTGAGCAACTTCACTTTCACTTTTCACTTTCATGCATTGGAGAAGGAGATGGCAACCCACTGCAGTGTTCTTGCCTGGAGAATCCCAGGGTCAGAGGAGCCTGGTAGGAGGCCGTCCGTCTGTGTGGTCGCACAGAGTCGGACACGAATGAAGCCACTTAGCAGCAGCAGCAGCAGCAGCGCCATCTAGGAAGCCCACATCCTTGGTTTTAGGCAGTACTTTAGTATTGTAGTGTGTGGTCATTAAACTCACACGGTTAGGAAACCCCCTTAGTCCACTCCTTTCTTTGCTAAATTGCTTTATTTCAAAGTGGATTCCTCCTTCTTTAATTTTCTCTTTTGATTTGAGAAGTTGAAAACTAGAAGAGAAGAATAAAACAAAGCCCAGAAGAATACATCAGTAGTTGGTATTCACCTGACTCAACACTCTGTGTGACTGAAAGCGACTAAAGAGGAAGATGAAAACTATTAATAGAGTCAATTACATTGAATTAGACTTGTCTCTCTCAGAAAATAAGCATAGTGAAAAATTAGGTAGTTGAAGCCAAGCCCCTGCTTCTTCCCAGTGTTAAGATAACAGAGTAGAGGAGGAATCAGTGCTCTGTGCCTGAGGTCTGCAAACTAAGACGGATAGACTGAATCTGGCTGGTCCCCTATTTTTGAGTGATCTGTATGCTAAGAAATGATTTTTACTTTTTTCTTAATGGCAATTATTCTTCAAAGGAAGAATAATAGTTTGTAATTTGAAAATCAAATTATATGAAATTCACATTTCAGTGTCCATACAGACAGCCTTTATGGAACTCAGCCATGCTTATTCACTTACATATTATCTTGGCTGCTTTCTACCATTGCTGATTTGAGCATTTGTGACAGAGACTATGTGGTTCTCAAGTCTAAAATATTTATAATCTGTCACTTACCAGAACGAGTTTTCCAATCTCAAGCAGAGTGGAAAAACTCAACTTAGTAACTGAATTTACAGAGGCAGAGGGATTTTAGTGACAGTGGGAGAAAAGTATGTGTGTGATTTGAGAGAACTGAACTGCTTTCAAACCTGGTTAACGTTTTTAAAAGGCAGGCCAGGCAATCAGCAGGTACATTTCCCAGTGTAGTCTGTGTCCTTGTGAGTGATCATAAGTGACAGTGAGGTGTAGATAGAATTTTGGGAATAGCCACATTATCTATTCTGTACCTTTCTTGTCCTCAAAGTGTTTTTCCATATTGTTAACTGGTTAAAGGAGGGCCAAGACTTGCATTAAGCCTTTGGGGCCATTAAATATTCTTTTGAAAGACCTTTTGCTAAGACATTTTTCAAAGTACTTAACCATATTCCTTAATTATGAATTGATTTCTTCCTGACTATATTTCTTATTAGCCAACAACAAGTATACAAAAAGAGAGCATGTGAAAGCATCATTAACTTTGCATTTTAAGGTATATCCTCCTATTAAGACCGCTGCCTGGAAAGATGTGAGGTTACGAGTGCTTAAGCCATGATTCATGTCCAACTCTCAAAAGTAGAGATCTGAGATCATGTTCCCTTGATCCACTCCGCTTTCCAAGAGACATTTACCAGAACTTCAGATTGTCTTGTTAAGTCTCAAAATGAAAAGTTGACGTCGCTTAAAGGAGTTCCTACATTTGTAAAATTGGGGGGACTTATCTAACATTCAATTCTGTTTTGATTAAATTGGTACTCTGGGTGACTGAAGAGATGGTGCAAATCCACAGGTCTGGACATGCCCCTGAAGGGACTGAGAATTTTAGATGTAGAAGGGACAAAGAGAATGTTGATTGACACCCTAGCCCTCTGTGCTACCCCTTTGCATGCCCGCTCAAGAGAACAAGTATTTCTGAACTTCAGAGTAATCCGTCTTATTTTTTTAAATTACGATAATGACAGACTAACTGCACGTGTGCCTCTTTGCCGGTTTCAGACGAAAGTAGGCGGGGCGAACCACGGTGGCGGCAGCTTCGAGGAGGTGCTGAGCTCCACGGCCCACGCCAGCGCGCAGAGCTCGGCCGGTGACCCCCGGCTGGCCGAGGGGGAGGAGCTACAGTGCTAGGGCCCCGCCTGCCCGCGCGCCTCGGGAAGGAAGACCGCGTCCCGTGGGGAAGACGCAGGCCTTGACCTTGTTCTTCAGATGGCTTCGCCCCAAAGTTTAATTAAATGATTTACATTTGAATTCGTGTCTTTGCCAACCGCACAACCACTTTAGAGTTCCTAGATTGTCATCTTTTAAAATGTCGACTTCAGCAGGTACTCAATTGGTCATGACCCTTGTTTTTGTGTAATTCAACATGTTTTCCAAACCTGTAGCTGTTAATTATTTGCTTTGATTTTTGCTTGAACTCCTGTAGGAAGTGCATGTCTTTGAAGGCTAAGTGCCCCCTTTCAGTTCTGTCTGCTGGAGACAGCTTCTGACTGGCTCCAGCAGGGAATGAGATGCCACTGCAAATATCCTCAAACTGCTTGTGAGCGCCCTCACCTACTTCAGTTAATTCCTTATGCTTATTTGAGCAATTAAAATAATTGATTTTAATGATAACTTTGCATCCTTAATTTCTTTACGTTTCAGGGCTGTTGATGAATTTGATAGGTGGTAGTGTAATTCTGCAGATGCAGTTTTAAAATCAACTTCTATGGCTAATCTGGAGAATATAAGAGGATATGTGATTATAACCTCTGCTACTTTAGGATGCTACAACAATCAAATTCTGAAATTCTCTCAAATCTACCTAGAATAGTATTTAACTCAGGTAACCACTGAGTTAAGTAGGCAAGAAACAGACGCAAAAGGATTTGCCAGAAAAATGGTAGAAGCAGAGTTCTGCCACTCTTTCCAGTATGCAAACTGCTCGATTAAAAAAAATAAAATCATCGTAGTACAATCAGATTTCTGCAGTAATGTTTACCTTCCACATCACACACTTCTCTTTTCTTCTCAGTGGGAATGTACATTTGTTGTTAGGTAGCAGGTAGCATTTATTATTAGTAGTGTGTGTCGGGGGGTGGGGGTGTATAATTTCCTCAGTTCTGTGTCATCGCAGCAAAAATTTGAAATGGCGCACCAGTGTTGCAGCTCTGTTACAGCTCAGTTTTCTTGGGCAAGCAAAGAAGAGTACACCCTCCAGGCATGAGGGTGGGCGTGGGCCCACCCGCCACCC
>SJYC01149308.1:0-39363 GCA_006408675.1 Madoqua kirkii | reverse complement strand
TTCGTATCCTCCTCCCCTTGAGCCTGCCCTCTGCCAACTGGGGTAGGCAGGAAGGGGGGCATGCTTGTTTCACCTGAAGTCCTCACTCCAGGCTGTGGATTTTCTTCTGTTCTGTCTTTGCAGGCTTTTCTGTCTTTTAGCCACCATCATTTTGGACTCCTTTTTTCTATTCTAATTACCTGACAGTAGCATCCTATAGCTACATTTTAAAAATGTACACTCTACAATGTAGAATAGACTTACCAACTAAAAAAAAAAAAGCCCCAAATTTAAATATAGTAATAATATTTATAACATGTAAGTTATTTATAGGTAATATATAATCCATATAATAGGCATAACATAGTGTATGTTCATTGTTCATTTTTTAACTTCATTAGATAGAAGTGGGTATTTGTGACATATTGAAATAAAGCTAACTTTAAAAAATTCTATTCACATTAATGGAGTAGAACAATCCATATACCTAACTGAAAATCAAACTGGTTCAGGGAAACAGAATCTCCGAGGCCTGGACTCTTGGGAGCAACAGGTGTAGGGGTGTAAACTCGAACCAGACGTGACGAATGTGGACAAAGGAGCTCGGCCAGTCAAAGTGTTGGCATTCTCCCTAACTTAGCCTTCCAGCCTGCTGACTGAAGCCATACCCTGTCTAGCTGGCTTGTGAGTGTGTTGCTTGCTCACTGCTGTGGTGTGCCCTTGGTCTCTCTGTCCAGTCTACAGTGGCCTGGTCACCTCATAAACTCACTGTCACCTTCTTTTGGCCACATTCAGCACACTGCATTGTATTAGAAAATGCAGTTACATTGCTATAAACAAATGTCTTCATTCACCAACCCATTTCTACACACAATAGTCTCAGCCTTATAATCTGAAAACACAGCATGAAAACTGGGCAGAAAAATGATCAAGAAAATTAGTGTTAATGCTCAAAGCTAAAATAAACTATATCTTAGCTGTTTATTTTAAATCATTCTTCAAAAATTCTATTTTGATGTTTTATAAAAACTATATTCCTATCACCTCTATTAACTGTTAAGTTTTTAAAAAATTATTCCCTCTGAGTGAGGAATGGTATGATGGCCATGATGTCTTTTTCATTCTGCCATGAGATGTATGATGAATAACCCACATCACTTCAGTTCAGTTCAGTTCAGTTGCTCACTTGTGTCCAACTCTTTGGGACCCCATGGATCATAGCATGCCAGGCCTCCCTGTCCATCACCAACTCCCGGAGTTCACTCAAATTCATGTCCATCGAGTCGGTGATGCCATCCAGCCATCTCATCATTTGTCATCCCCTTCTCCTCCTGCCCCCAATCCCTCCCAGCATCAGGGTCTTTTCCAATGAGTCAACTCTTTGCATGAGGTGGCCAAAGTATTGGTGTTTCAGCTTCATCCTCAGTCCTTCCAATGAACACCCAGGACTGATCTCCTTTAGAATGGACTGGTTGGATCTCCTTGCAGTCCAAGGGACTCTCAAGTCTTCTCTAACACCACGGTTCAAAAGCATCAATTCTTCTGTGCTCAGCTTTCTTCACAGTCCAACTCTCACATCCATACATGACTACTGGAAATACCATAGCATTGACTAGATGGACCTTTGTTGACAAAGTAAAATCTCTGCTTTTCAATATACTCTCTAGGTTGGTCATAACTTGCAAGGAGTAAGCATCTTTTAATTTCATGGCTGCAGTCACTCTCTGCAGTGATTTTGGAGCCCCCCAAAATAAAGTCTGACACTAAGCCATGCCATGTGGGGCCACCCAAGACAGGAGGGTCATGGTGGAGAGGTCTGACAGAATGTGGTCCACTGGAGAAGGGAATGGCAAACCACTTCAGTATTCTTGCCTCGAGGACTCCATAAACAGTATGAAAAGGCAAAATGATAGGATACTGAAAGGGGAACTCCCTGGATTGGTAGGTGCCCAATATGCTACAGGAGATCAGTGGAGAAATAACTCCAAAAGAATTAAGAGATGGAGCCAAAGCAAAAACAATACCCAGTTGTGGATGTGTCTGGTGATAGAAGCAAGGTCCAATGCTGTACAGAGCAATATTGCATAGGAACCTGGAATGTCAGGTTCATGAATCAAGGTAAGTTGGAAGTGTTCAAACAGGAGATGGCAAGAGTGAACGTCGACATTCTAGGAATAAGCGAACTAAAATGGACTGGAATAGGTGAATTTAACTCAGATGACCATTATATCTAATACTGTGGGCAGGAATCCCTTAGAAGAAATGGAGTAGCCATCATGGTCAACAAGAGTCCGAAACACACTTGGATGCAGTCTCAAAAATGACAGAATGATCTCTGTTCGTTTCCAAGGTAAACCATTCAACATCACATCACTTAAGCAGAATAATGAACAGTTATTGGTTGGCAGGTCTCATTTTCTCACTACCTAATGACCTGAGCTGCCTGTGTCTCCCTGACTTTGACGGGCAAGTGTATCCCAATTTGACCGGCTGCTGAGTTGCCCTGTTTGGTTCAGCTGGCCTCAGCTCACAGGCAGTATTTTCAAGTGTTCCACAGTACTTAACAGTATTTGCACACAATGGACATATTTGGCTAACAAATCAAAACAGCTTCAGGCTAGATCAGCACCAAGTATATGAAATGATATTACAGTATGTATGATACCAAAAATACATCTCAATAGTCAAAAATTACAATGTGAATTGTGATTACAAAATATTTTTTGTGAAATAAGCCATTCTGTAATTTAACCATTTATCACTTAGTAAATCCTGTTTTGATGGAGAATATTCATAAATTCACACCACACCTTTATCTCATCGGCCATGACTATTGATAGTCATGTCAGCAAAACAATCTGCATTTTCCCTAAGTTACACATTTCTTATAGATCTGGCCACGAACAACTGTGTGCTTTACTGTGAACACTCCTGATAAGCCATGCCACTCACAGTGGTCAAGGTGAAGAGGACACTGGGGATCTAAGTGACTGTTCTGCCACTGTACATTGTTGCAAAATTATGTCAGCCTGAAAGTTGTTGAACTTCACTGTCTAGGAGTGCATAAGCTTGTGAACTTTAACCCCAACCCTCTCCTCTCACTTTTTATCAGGTTGGAGTGTGGATGGGTGCAATAAAAGAATGTAACCGGGAAGGGTTAATTTTGAATTCACGCTGCTTATGTGACTTTAACCCTCATTTTGCCACTTTTGGGGCTTCCCTGGTGGCTCTGATGGAAAAGAATCTGCCTGAAATGTGGGAGACCTGGGTTCGATCCCTGGGTCACGGAAGATCACCTGGAGAAAGGCATGGCAACCCACTCCAGTATTCTTGCCTGGAGTAGTCCGTGGACAGAGGGGCCTGGCAGGTTTGCAATCAGGGTTGCAATGAGTTGGACATGACCGAGGGACTAACACTTTGCCACCCTGTTATTATAGGCATACATAATTGCCTGCCTCGGGGAGATAACCTGAGCCCACCTTCCTGTGAAGGACAGTAAGGAAGTGCACCTAATATATCCATCCCCCTGCCTGAGGCTTGCCATCTGCAAGGATTATTTCCTCACCTCCCTCAATCTCTGACCCATTAAAGAAACTGGCAACTAGGCCCTGGGAAGATGGTTATTTTGAGGTGCTATCTTGCCATCTTCTTGGTCAGCCAGCTTTCCGAATAAAGTTGTCTTCCTTGCCTTAACACCTTTTCTCAGATTTATTGGCCGATCTTTGACAAGCAGAGCGAGCCTGGATTTGGTAACAGGGCGATGGTGATAATGTGACAGGGAAAGCAACTGTTTCAAACCTGGTGTTTAAATATATTATTCCAGGAAGCAAGATTTAGGAGTAAATGTGAACCCTCACGTGGCAGGTAAATGAAAAACTGAGATGATCGTGACTAGTATTAAGTCTGACCCAGGAAAAACTTCCAAAGTCTCTGTGTGGATTTATGAAAATTACAGCAGGCAAACATCCCAATAAAACTCCAGGGTCACAGAACATCTTCTGGTTATAAATATCTGAACTTTATCTGGGGTTATTTTGTGTGTATGATTTCATGCCAGGAGGAAAAGAAAAAAAAACTTCACAATACTGATATGGTTCTGTTTTCTTGCTAATCATGTCTTCAGTAATAACCAGACTTTGTTGACATTCAACCATGTACTGGTCTTTACATAGTGTGGCTATGATGCAACAGCATTTCAGTGCAGAGCAACGTGGCTCTTTGCAGTGCAGACTGGCTCTACGTACACGTGTGTGTTCTCTGAAGAGATCACGGCACCTTGCTTCCGGCAGACTGGGTATCCATGGATACTGCAAAGTGTTTCCAAAGAAACGCTGCCTAGAATTCTCACCAGGCCAGCCTTTTTAGGCCTTCTTCAAATGGAAACTGACATCTGAATTAAAGGGATAGGCATCAAGCTTCCACCAAACTCTTGAGCTGGCCCACACAGACAGCCATCCTTTCCCCACCAGTGGCTGTGCATCACTTAAAGGCAAGCGGGGAAATTACTTACCCTGTGAAAAGGACACAAGGGAAGAAGCCATGTCTGATGTGATCACTCCATAAGGTTCAATGACCCAGTAATAACTTATTATGTATTTCTTGTCTAATAAATATAATCAAGGCCTGAAAAATATAAACCAGCCAGGGGAAAAGTAGAGGCAGACAAATAACATTTGAAATTGCATGCCCAGATTTCTATCCTCAGATGACAAAAAGGATTGCAGGGAGGGAACCAGGACCAGGTTTTCAAGTCTGTGATCAGGGGCCTAAAGCAGGTCATAGTGAATTAAAGATCGGGCTGCAGAACTTGAATAAAGCAGCATTTCAATTGATAGGAGAATGCATTATAATAATTTGTTCTCCTTAGATCCTTATCACTAAGCCAGCCAAAGAATCTTCTTAAAAGCAATCATAATTAAATTTTCTACTATTCAATGAATCTGGCCTTCAGGGATGTAGGTTATGAACTCAGAATATAATGATTTAGAATCAAAAATAAATATTCCAAAGTTTAAGACTTTAAAATTTTATTTAGTTCAAATCCCTCCCTCTCAGCCTCCAAGTCTCCATCCATGACATTTTCGTGACCACATTCTGTAGCTTCTTTTATTATCCAAACTGTATCATGTTTCTTGCTGGAGTCCAGGCAATTGAAAATAAACACATCTGGAAAACCAACAGACCAACAGTGGCAAAACACAATACCATGAGACAGAAAACCGAAATATTTGTTACAGGAGCGCAGCAACATAAGGGGCATCTCAGGGGTGTGGCTCACTGGCGGCGCTGGCTATGTTGGCGCTTGCTATGTTCGCGTTTCTTTCTGCCTCGAGTTCAGAAACAAGCTGGACTATCTCAGGGGACTGAATTTTCCTGCAAGGCAAGAAGACAGGGGAAGAAATAATGACAAGAGAATACATCAATTTCTCCAGCTGGATCCTAGGGCTTGCCAGGGGCTCGGTTCTGTGATCTGACCCACACTTCACTCCAACACAGATGATACAATCCCAGGTCCTGGAGAGGTGCTTAAGGCAACCACTTAGAACTTACTTTTCATCACCCCAGATGCAACGGAGAGTAAAGATGAGAATTAGGAAAAGAACTGCAGCTCAGGCAGAGCTGGGGAAAACTGCAACAAGCAAACTTTACTGGGAACTCCAGGGAAACTCGGGGAGGTTGGGGCCTTCTCTGGGAACATCTGAGAACAGCCTCTGGCCATTCTGAATCCGCAATTGTGGGGAACCAAGCACCTACACTGGAGAAGGAAATGGCAACCCGCTTCAGTATTCTTGCCTGGAGAATCTCATGGACAGAGGAGCCTGGCAGGCTACAGTCCACGGGGTCACAAAGAACTAGACAAGACTGAGCAACACTTTCACTTTCAAGCACCTACATATACAAAGACTAGCAGGAAGACCAGTGGGTCCAGGGTGTCCCCTCACTTGCAAACAAGAATGCAAACATTTACCCTGAAACCAGCTGGTCTGTCCTGTCTTCCCGGCCCCTTGGCTTTCCCTGGACTCCTGCCCTGGGCAGTAACCGAGCTATGAGCTATTTTAGGTGGACAGAGGCTGGCAGGGGCGGTGTTAAGCCCACCGTCTCTTCCCTGACAGTCTTCTCTTGCCAGTGCCCTTTGCTGCTTACTGTTCATTCCACAGTGAACTCTCTCCCATTTATTCCCTGTGTGCCATCCCTTCACTTTCTTGCCCTACCTGACACCTGGCTGGTCCTGCGGTGCAGCTTTCCCTGTAGCTCCCCCAGTGCTGGCTGTTTTCTGTCTTACGCAGCTCTTAGCACCAAGCCGGGGCCTGTCCTCCACACTCTGCGTGGTTTCCAGGTCACCGTCTGCCTGCTGGCCATCAGACTTACCATCATTCCACCAAAACTGCTCTTACCAAGGGCGCCGATCAGCACCAGGCGGCTCAATCTGACGGCTACTCCTGCCCTCTTGAAACTTTCTCCCCTTGGCTTCTGGGACCCCTGATTTTCTCCCATCTTTCCCACGTAGTACGTGTGTGTGTGCTTAGTCACTCAGTCATATCCAACTCTTTGTGACCCAACGAACTGTATCCTGCCAGGCTCCTCTGTCCATGGAATTCTCCAGGCAAGAATATTGGAGTGGGTTGCTGTGCCCTCCTGCGGGAGATCTTCCCAACGCAGGGATGGAAATCAGGTCTCCTGCACTGCAGGTGGATTCTTTACCGACTAAGTCATCAGGGAAGCCCAATCTAGTGGAAAGTCCAAAACCCTCAGGTTTCTCTTACAAACACTGCCACATACAAATCTTGTTGACTCTACCTTCAAAATATATCCAGAATCTGACCTTATGTTTTCTACCATGACCACCCTGTTCAAACCAGAGCAGGCAAAATGGTGAGAAATCATTTCTTTCATCAGTTACACGTGTTATATTTATTAACTGTTCACTAGAAGCAGTACACCAGAGGAGAAAGTGCAGTGAGTTTTAATGTCAAATTCGGCTGTGGGCTCATCACCCACTTTCTAGGCCCAAGTTTCTTCCTTGGTAACATGGGGAGCTTAAACTAGATGATCCTTCCAGCTCCCATATTTTTGGATTCTATCAGTATTCCATGTTTCATTTTCTATTTTTTTCATTGTGAAATGTATCCAAGGATAACAGTGTAAAGCACAACACAAACGTGATTATGACCTCATTGGGAAAAAGGTGCTATCTGGGAACCCAATCATTGCTTCTTTTTTGTGAAGAGTCAGGTAGTAAATATTACGGGCTTTGTGAACAATTTGGCCTTTGTGTTCAACTACTCAACTCTGCGGCTGTAGCACAAAAGCAGTATAAACAATACATAAAGAGTGTGGCTGTTTCAATAAAACTTTATTTACACAACCAGCAGGCCAGTTTGGCCCATGGATTATAGTTGACTGACTGCTGGTTTCCAGGAGTTCAATAGAATAATTTTCTATTTAACTGAAGTCAAACATTTTGAGCATCACTTACTTCAAGAACAGAAGAGACAAAGCTGGTCGTGGCCCTCAACAGCTTACCATAGGGTGGGGTGAGTAGATGGGGATTTGGGAAGAAATCCAACTAGGAACATCATAATGGAGGATGCAAGTCAGACTGTGACATCACGGTGGCATGCTCTGGCCCCGCGCAGACTGAGCAAAAAGAAGGAACACTTAGTCGTGACAAGGAGGACTGAGAAAGGAAACCAGAGAGCTAACAGCCTTAGGCTACAGAGCTGTTTGTGCTCAGTTGCTCAGTTGTCTCCAACTCTTCGTGGCCCCATGGACTTTAGCCCACCAGGCTTCTCAGTTTATGGAATCTTCCAGGCAAGAATACTGGAGTGGGTTGCCATTCCCTAACTCAAGGGCATCTTCCCAACCCAGGGATAGAACCCGTGTCTCTCGCGTCTCCTGCACTGGCAGGCGGATTCTTTACCACTGCGCCACCCGGGAAGTGCAAGGAATTTCAAGATTTTATCTTAAGGAAGAGGAAAGCTGCCAAGCAAGGATGTGATGACACCTAGATCTACAATGGAGAAAAGCACCAAGATGTGCAGGGTGAACTCCTGGCCTGGGAGATTAAATTAGGTGGTTATAACCGCCATCCATATAGAAACAGTGAGGGCCTTGCCTAGGGCAGAGGTAAGTGAGCCAGGACAGTAGGAAAATCAAATCAACCCCATTATCATGCAAATCAGATCTGGGAGCTTGTTTTGGAGCTGGGACTTTGACTTGATGAGGCCACAGAAGGGTCGGGAGAGGTCACAGCAAGGCCATCTCTAACAGTTCTCTCAGGAGAGATGGAGGGTCAGCGGAGCCTGGGGAACTCCGAGGGAAGAGAGCTGGAGCTCCACTCCAGGGAGCAACAGGAGACGCGTGGTCAGTGCCCTTGGCTCCTCGCTGCAGAAGCTGTGCCAAATGAAGACAGCCAAGGCTTACTGTCAGGCAGTCTTCCAAACACGTCACATATATCCTCAAACAACCCTATAAAGTAGACTCTATAATCATTCTCAATTTAAAAAGAGGAAGAAAGAAGAAAAGATAGTGCTAAGTTGTGTCCGACTCTTGCGATCCCATGAACTGTAGTGTGCCAGGCTCCTCTGTCCATGGGATTCCCCCAGCAAGAATACTGGAGTGGGTTGCCATTTCCTTCTCCAGGGGATCTTCCTGACCCAGGAACTGAACCCAGGTCTCCCACGTTGCAGGCAGATGCTTTTACTGCCTGAGCTACACAGGAAGCCCCAAGAATAAGGAAATGAAGACCCAGAACTAGGTGAAGTAATCTACTGGAGGTTACCTAAGCTGAATGTGGCAGAACCAAGATTTAAACAAAAGCAGCTTCAGGCCTGTGCTGTGAAGGGCGACAGCGACAATGAGGACTTCGCTGCCTGGAGTTTTCTCTTTTTAAATCTCTCTCTCTACCTCTGCCCCACACGACCTTCCATCTATGAAGCACTGACATGATGCACTTCGACATTCATCATCTCTCTTAAATCTCAAATCCAACCTATGGATCAAGTCGGGTACTAGGATTTCCAGTTTTTAGGAAGGATACAGAGAGGTCAGGAGACCACCTAGGAGCACACAGCCAGTACGTGTGTGACGTGAATCTGGTGCTCAGACCCCAGGGCGGCAAGGCTCTCTTGCATTAGGTAGCCTCACACCACGAATCCCACCATTTTCCTCTCAGATGCTCCATATGAAAGGGTCAGAGGAGGGCTGAACAACCGTGGACTTCCCTAAGGTAGTATTCGCCATGACACTAGGAGCAAGCTAAGCCAGGTGGAAATGAGGCTTACTGAGGCCAGCCCTGCGCACCTGCTGTGGACTCATAGAAATCCTGCAGTCTCCCAGGCTTGTTCTCAAGGTCTTCATATTCAGACGCCTGAAGAATCATCTCACACTGGTCCAGCTGCTTCACGAACTTAGCTTCTGCACTAGACTGGCTCTCATATTCCTAAGGAAAGGGACAATTAAAGCCGCATGATTAGGGCTGCACGTGTGGCTGCTAAGTCGCTTCAGCTGCGTCTGAGCCCACCAGGCTCCTCTGTTCATGGGGCTCCCCAGGCAAGAATACTGGAGTGGGTTGCCATTTCCTCTTCCAGGGGATCTTCCCGACCCAGGGACTGAACTCGCCTCTCTTACGCCTTCTGCCCTGGCAGGCAGGTTTTCTACCACTAGGGCCACCTGGGACGCCCACATGATAGGTTATGCCAGGGAACCCTGGTACCTGAAATCAGTTACAGCTAGAAGCACATTCTCCACTGGCCATATTTCTCCACTATGTACAAAACCATCACAGAGACTATTCACACGCAGCTCCACAGCTGAACACCCATGTTCCATGTGGGCGCTCACAGCTCCATCTAGTCTACCCGATGCCTGCCAAGTCTCATGTGTTCACATGGGCACTTCCAAACATTTTCCTTCCTGCTTAGTAACTTGTCTTCAAGATCATTATCTTTTAATCCAGATTCTGAGTATTAATTTCAAGTTAATTTTTCATCTTGAGGCTTCCCCAACGGCTAGGTGGTAAAGAATCTGCCTGCTACGCAGGAAACATGGAGATGTGGGTTCAATCCTTGGGATGGGAAAATGCTCTGCAGGAGGACACGGCCACCCATGGCAGTATTCTTGCCTGGAGAAACTCATGGACGGGGGAGCCTGTGGGCTACAGTCCATGGGGCTGCAAGAGTCAGACATGACTGAGCAACTAAGCAGCAACAGCAAATATTTCATTCTACGCTTCCCCAGTTAGTTCCCTCTCCATCTAACGTCAGGTCTCCTTTCCCGTTTCCAGTGAGTTTCTGGCTTTCTCCTTTAGTTTTGGTTTCCTCTCTACTCTGGGAAGCTCTGTCCTTGCTTTCAGAACAGAGAGGAGCTAATCACACCCCTCTGGGTTATGACTCTTGAGGATACAGCCAGGGTCTGAGAACTCTTCCTGCCGGGTATCTGTGCGCGTGTTGGTGGCAGGCAGGTGGTGAAGGCAGTGGGCAGGAGGCAGCTTGTTTACCTTTCTCGCCCCACTGGTCCCTCCCTCCTCAGTGCAGACCTGAAACAAGAAGCCACAGGCACTCGGCGTCTTAGAGCACACCCGTCACACAACCACATGTCCCAGTGAAGACTGCAGAGAAGCATCCTTCTATTAAGACCAAGGTGTTCCCAGCTGATTTCTGTGTCAGGTTCTCATTTGTAATTCCACCCTGGTTACTGAATCTGCCGTGCTTTCTCTCGCCAGGGTGATGTGTTGTGAATCACTGATGGTTTCTTGGTTTTTATTAGATGCAGCTCCGGTGGGTGTTTGCAGAGCAACAGAAGGATAAGGGTTTCAAGCAGGAAAGATATGCAAGTTCTAGGTCTTCAACATGGAGGACCCAAAGGGAAGAGAGAGAGGAAAGGCAAACAAGGTCAAAGGTTTCCTGCCTCCCCTGGAGAAAGGCCACCCCTGACCACAGTGCAGACATAAAGTTAATCTTCTGCATGTCACGCTCTCCCACCTTAGTGACTCTCCCTCTGGGACCCAGGACCCTCATATTGCTGCACATCAAACTCCCCCCCTTGAAATCTACCCTTTTACTTCAGAGGACAGAACAGGGAGGCCTCCTGAAGTGCGTGCACGCTCAGTCGTGTCCGACTCTGTGCGACCCCGTGGACTGTAGCCCACCAGGCTCCTCTGTCCATGGGATTCTCCAGGCAAGAATACTGCCACTGCCTTCTTCAGGGACTTTTTGAAGGAGTACTTTTTAACCCAGCTGGATCTTCAGCTGCAGGCTGGGAAACAATTCAAAGGCAGGTGTGTGTGCCAGGTGTTGGGCACGTGGCGGGGAGCAGCTCCTGCTCTGCGCTGGAATTTGAAGGGCTCTTTCTTTAAAGCAAAACTCAGGTGGTAGAGTAGACATCCTTCTGTGATACTTCAAGGAAAAAGTGAAAATGCTTTCTCTTGACTTACTGAAATGAGATTTCACGTTTCTATGGCAAACAATAAATTATAACTGCTTTAACTAGATGGGACCCTTTGGGCCGAAAGCTGTTGTTAGTGGTGAACAGCAGTGATTTACATTTCAGAAATCAATTCAACTGCCATTTTCTATGTAACTAGTACTATTTGAAGTTCCCTGTGTTCAGAATGACCCTATTCTCTGAAATAAAAATCAGACCACAGGGACTGGAGACAGATAAACAGAGCATACTATATATGTCAGGCAATATTCTCACTGCGTTGTCGCCATTGTTTGGTTGCTGAGTCATGTCTGACCCTTTTGCAACCCCATGGACTGCAGCCTGCCAGACTCCTCTGTTCATGGGACTTCTCAGGCAAGAAAACTGGAGTGGGCTGTCAATTCCTTCTCCAGGCAATCTCCCTGACCCAGAGATGGAACCGGTGTCTCCTGCATTGGCAGGTGGATTCTTTACCACTGAGCCACCAGGGACGCTTTTCAACTGCTTAACACACTAATTTGATTGCCATACAACCCTGTAATACGGGTATACTATTATTAGTGCCATTCTGCAGATGAGGAAACTGACATACAGAGAGGTACCGCAAATTGCCCAAGATCACACAGCTAGTAAACAGAGGAGCCACTAATTCGAACCCTGGAAATCTCATACCAAAGCCAACGTGTTAATACTGAACATGATTTTTAAAATGTGTAATAAAGAGCTGTTTCTGTTTATGGTATTTCCACAAAGTTCAAATCAACTTGTAATCTATGAATGTGATCATATTTGCAAACAGTTTTTGCAGATGTAATCAAATTAAGAAAGAGTCATAGTGGATTAGGACAGATCTTAATCTAATAACCAGCATTCTTACAATAGGGAATTGGGCCCAAATACAGACACAGGGCAGGGTTGGGGCTGGGGAGGTGGCACAGGCAGCTTCCCTGGTGTCTCAATGGTAAATAATCTGGCTGTAAGGCACAAAATGCAGGTTTGATCCTTAGGTCGGGAAGACCCCCTGGAGGAAGGCATGGCCACCCACTCCAGTATTCAAACCTGGAGAACTCCCATGGACAGAGGAGCCTGGTGGGCTACAGGATATAGGGTCGCAAAGAGTCGGACTCGACTGAAGTGACTCAGTACATATGCACACATGGGGAAAACAATATCTGACTATGGAGGCAGAGCCTGGAGCCTGTGTTCAGAGGCAAGGCTGCCAAAGCTGGACGAGACATCACCGGAAGCCAGGGAGAGGCAAGGAGGGAAGCTTCCTCTAGAGCCCTCAAGGGACACGGCCCTGCCCACACCATGATTTGGACTTCCGGCCTCCAGAACGATGAGGCAGAGCTACCCCAGAGTAAGGAGGGGCTAGGGGCTCAAGCAAGGAAGGCGGGGGAAGAGGTTGAAGGGAAGTGAGAAACTGCCCGAGACAGGGATGGTTTACTTTCCCTTCAAGGTGGAAGTCAGCTCTAGGAGGGCGACAAGAGGAGCACTAGGCAAGCCCCTTCCCTGGAGCCGCCTGCTATCACCAGCACCAGGGAGGCACCGAGGCCCGACGGGGCCCGTGTTCGGTGCTGGGCCCCACGGCGCATCTGCTCTGGACCTCACGCAATCCGAACAACCCTTATGGTTTTCACAGATGCGCAGCTGACTCAGGGAGGCAAATGAGCCCAAGGCCACTGAGCCAGGAAGCAGTGAGTTGAGAACCCAGTTCTGAACGACTCCAAAGCCCACCTTTCTCTCAAGGACAGAGATGGGTGAGTGTGAGGCCAGCACAGTGGAGGATGAGAGCAATGCATCAGGAAATCCAGGGGCTCTGAGTCAGTATTTGTACCAGGCATTATCGTGAGAAGGGAAATGCGGAACGTGGAAGGAAGAAACATTTCTATTAGCCCTGACAGACATCTATAGCAGCTGGGAGGTGAGAATCAGACACAACCCCGAAAGGTAAGTTAGACACGGCACATTAAGATAGTCTAAGGCAACTAAAACACTGACGGGCCATATAAATTCAGTTACAATTAAAAGCAACCCAGTGTATATACTTACTTCCCAAAGTTCATAGAGCTCCTTCTGGAGATCCTCTGGGAGGAGCTGGGTTAGCTGCTTCATTGCTTCCTGAAAGATCAAACCGTTATTTTCATCACGTTCACATTTGTTAGTTAACTCATCTACAAATGCCAAATGATGGACTCACACTTTTCCAAATAACTCCCAAAGGGGCAGCAGAATGTTGGAGAAGAATTAGGCTAACAAGGAGGGCAGTTGTGTACATTAAATAAGTGTCTTTTTTATATGTGTTAACTCAGGAGCACTTCAAGGACAATGAGAAGGGTATGAGACGACTACAGAAAAAACAGAAGTGAGGGCAAAGGTTCTATACCCTGTGGATGAGAGTCCCGAAACGCACGCGCATTTCAAACGCAAGTGCGTGCGTGCTCAGTCGCTTCAGGTGTATTAGATTCTTTGTGGCCTGATGGACTGTGGCCCACCAAGCTCCCTGTCCATGGGATTCTCTAGTCAAGAATACTGGAGTGGGGTGCCATCCCCTCCTCTGGAGGATCGTCCCAACTCAGGGATCAAACCCTCGTCTCCTGCAGTCTTTACTGCTGAGCCACTGGGGAAGCCCTCAAATAGTTCAAATCTGACTGGGGGGAAAACAGCAAAGTATCAGTGAATTACGAAGCTCAAATAAACTTTGGCATACCATTATGTTCACTTTCTATTGTCAATATTTTTATTTGCAAAATGTAAAGCACTACACAAATGGGCAGCTATTGTCACTAACATAAAGGAAATTACAAGACAGCCTTTTGTTAAGTTCACAGACCCATAGGCTGAAAAGAGATGTTTAAGGGTAGTGAGCCAAACCATCCACCTGCACCAAACCCCTCAGCAGCATCTCTGGGGACTTGTGTCCTCCCCCACACACATGCCTCATGGTGGGAACCTAGAACCCTGAGGCTGCTCAAGTGCACTTCAGGCAGCATTAGCAGAAAGTACCAGTGTCTCATATCAAGCTGAAAAGTGTCCCTGCGAGTTCTTCCACTGTGCCTAACCCTACCCCTCCTGCCTTCCTCCCTCACAAAAACACAGTGTCAATCAGGTGGGCGGTAACCCAGCAGACAAGAATCTCTGTGGCCAGTGACTGGGCCAAGGGATGGCCCTGTAACTCTACCCAGCCACTCAGGGACCAGCTGCATGATGAGATTGAGGGCGAGGAGCCCCAGAGTAGAGTTCAGAGAGCCAAAACGCACAGAAAGGCTGAAATGAGAGAGTGAGCCCACGGAGAGTGCTCAGTACAGATTTCTAATCTCCAAAGCCCCAAGAGCCCCTCTTACTACATCTCTTCCTTCATTTCTCTGTTGCTCCAAAATCCTCAAGTATCCTACTTGGGGGGCATGAGGTCTGCAACCTACTCGCAAATGGCTTTGCAACTCCTTCCCTCTCCTCCGATCGTCATCCTCCACCTCTTAATCGGCTCCAGTTCATTTGCCAGAGCTTAGGCTCCCTGAAAAGAATGCTGTTTTAAAAACCACTTTTGGCAAAGTGCTTATATAAAAGGGGTAATGTCTTACTAAGATCAAATGGTGAAATGGTAAAAAGCAATAAAAGTAAAAATGAATACTTTATATATAACTATTTATAATGGGGAGGAAAAAAAAGTCACAGAACACAACCACTTCCAGGGCAAACCATACCGGCCAGTGTCAATGCTCTGCTCTTGTAAGGAGCGCTGCCATCCTGGATGGCTTGTAGCATTAAACCACCCTTAGTGGTATGAAACTTGGGGTATTTTATACTTGCGTCTCCCTTGTTTCTTTTTCATAAATCTCAGCAAAATATTTGAGAAAAAACTCTGCATTCTCAAAAATCAAAAATGTCTCTACAAATAGATCACTTTTCTCTCCACTATTATAGAAACATTCGCCCATTGCTTTTGTTTGAAAGGAATGAACTGAATAACATATATGTACAGGGATATCAAAATCTAAACTCTTTGAATGTAAACTTAAAAGTCCTGCTCTGACAAGGAATTATTGTATTCCCTTTAAAGTGATGTACCCAGCACTTAATATAGTGACTGATGGATGGTCTGACCCAGTCAAAACACAATGGAACCAAAGTGTCCATCATGGTAAATGCTCTGTTTCTATAAAGGCAGCAAATGACTGAGTTGGCTTTTTGGAAATCACATATGACTTATTAACAAGCTTCTTGTTGACTAAAATCACAATGTCTTTTAAAAAACAAAACATAACAGACAAATAGGTTTTTGCTCTCTTCCTGAAGCTGAGTAATGATTTTCTGGATCTAAACTCATTGACACCATTTGTTATTATACAATCAGGATTGCATCTGAGACCTCTTCGCTGTTATTCCTTGTTTGGCAGCCTATGCCACAGAATCAGGCCCTTTTTAAATGATCCTCTGAAATCGACTGCACTGAAGTCCAGGACAAGGGTCTGATGATAGCAGACTTTCCCTTCTTGATTGTGAGCCCCACCACTCCCACTCTAAACTGAGTTTTGCCTTGTTCACACATAGATTTGGAGTGATAATTTCCCTCGCTTCTTCCTATTAGCAAAGCGTGTCAAGAATCTGCGTGAAGTTCTGAGCTGAACAAAACGGTAAACACCCAGAAAGCAGTATTCATCGCTCACGCGTCACTGGTGATGCTGCACAGTGCCAAAGCTGATGGCAAACTGCAGACTCAGATGCGGCTTGGAACCCAGCTTGCCGTTTACTAGCTGGGGAATCCTGAGCAAGATGCATCTTTGTCTTTCTGGCTTCTCATCTATAAGATGAGGTTAATAGGGGTATCTACGTGAAGACGTTTGCTGTGAGGATGAAAGAGTCACTATATATAAAGCACTTATTATCTGGAACAGGGTAAGGATTCTATTTCAGTTCAGTTCAGTCAGTCGTGTCTGACTCTTTGTGACCCCATGGACTGCAGCATGCCAGACCTCCCTGTCCATCACCAACTCCCGGAGTTCACTCAAACTCATGTCCATTGGGTTGGTGATGCCATCCAACCATCTCATCCTCTGTTGTCCCCTTCTCTTCCTGCCTTCAATCTTTCCCAGCATCAGGATCTTTTCAAATGAGTCAGTTCTTCGCATCAGGTGGCCAAAGTTTTGGAGTTTCAGCTTCAACATCAGTCCTTCCAATGAACACTCAGGACTCATCTCCTTTAGGATGGACTGGGTGGATCTCCTTGCAGTCCAAGGAGATCCTGAGTCTCCACAGATGAACTCTCCACAGTTCAAAAGCATCAATTCTTTCTTTATAATTCAACTCTCATATCCATGATTCCTATGAAGCATCATTTACCATCTCGGTTTATAACATAAAGCTTGTTTTATTCTGTTTAGGAGGGGAGTCAGCCTACAAGCATTGCTTTTGCCCCCACCCTCTAAGTTTTCTCTTCTACACCCTCATTCTCCCTTTCATCTTAGTACCTACTTTCCTCTGGGACAATCAGCCTTCCAGGGTTATCAAATACTTTCCCTCCCACTTACTTGGATTTAGAGCCCTCTGGATGCAGTGGACTAGCCTCTGGGAAAATGACACTTCCTGGTCCGGTATGTGTGTTTCACCTCAAGGAACCAAGAAACCCTCAGTTAATTATCTGAAGGCATGGTTCAGACATCCAAACCTCATCTCTGAACACCATCTGCATAAGGAGTTGTTTACTTCCCACATCTTGGTCTGTTCCCAAATCCTAACGAGTGGAGGAAGAAGCAATGAAGGATCAGTGCTTCCAAGCCTTTGGTTTCTTGCCCAAGAACTTGCGGTTCTTAAAGATGTTTGCTTGTCCTTTCTGATGATGATATTTATTCTTCTGTGAATCAGATGGGGTGGGTAGAGCCAGGAGGTTTAATGAGGCCGGGAGGGCTTTTCATCACTGCCCAGATATGGCATCCAGCACTCTCTGGGTGGCAAGTCCCCTCGATGCCCCTCTAGGGGGCGCCACTAGCCAGGACTCAGCCTCCGTCAGGACAGAGGTAGGTTTACTCTGTCGCCAGGTGCTGGAGATTCCTCCTACTGAACTGTTCTTTCTTCAGAAGGTTCTGATTCGTTCCTGGGTGGAGTGAGCCTCACACTGCTTGGGTACCCACATGGGGGAAGGGTCTTCTTCCTCTGGTCACTTTAAGGCTTCTGATCACCTTATGGTTCTTCAGCCTGTGATTTCTCCTCCACAATGTCTAAATTCACTCTTGTATGAAACTACCATACTTCCTGAAACGTGCTATATAACCGAGGGGGTCTTTTCCTCTATGCCATATGTCAACACCCAGATCCTCCGGTTTGGGGCTAATTCCTTTCTGCAACTCAGCATCATTTTTTTTTTAATTTATTTGGCTGCACCCGGTCTTAGCTGTGGCACATGGGAACTTCGTTGCAGCACGTGGGATCTAGTTCCACAACCAGGGATCGAACCCAAACTTCCTGCTTTGGGAGTGTGGAGTCTTAACCACTGAGCTACCGGGAGAGTCCCTGCAACTCAGTATCTTGAACTAACTGGTTTCTTTTTATATCAACCAATCAACCCAGGAATTCTTTATTCACCACAGTCTAGACTCCACAGAGAAATGTTTCCTTAGCTCCTCCCTTTTCACAAACTGTCCTGATGCTCATCTGTTCTGGACCTGTATTTATAAGACGACCACATTCCCTATCTCCCTTGTTCCCATGATTTATGGTGTGTCGGAATTCCTGAATTGAGATTCCCTGGGGACCTTCTTGCCTCAAAAGGGGAAAAAAAGCTGTTGGCTTCTGAGCTCTGGCCACCCTTTCCCCAAGAACAGCTACTGAAGCCCACCTTCCCTGTTAAACCATCTTGATGAAGGCTGTTGACTTAAAGACATTTAGGATCAATCCCTCTGGCCTACAAGAAAAGCAGCTTGCAACAATCCCTGAATTGGGAAACGTCCATTCAGCTAAAAAAAAAAGAAACCTTCCTGAATTTTCTAGTCTCTGCTTCAAATACATCTTCCTGTTTGTCCTTGGGCTCTGGTTTTAAGACTCCAAGTCAGCAGATCCTGTTTAATTGATGTCATTTCTTACTAATACAAATTTAAAAATATTTTTATCACTAAATTAAAGGACTAATTGAAAATTTGTTGTTATTGTTGTTGTTTAGCCAGTAGCTTGTATCTGACTCTTTTGCAAACCCATGGATTGCAGCCCACCAGGCTTGTCTTACTAAATACTAATTATAATAATGATTATTCCTCGGCTTTATAGAACTTCTCTCCAAAGAGCTTAACTGGCACAGAGAATGCCTTCAAGTTCTAGCTATCTTCATGGTTCAAATGAGGCCATACCACGTATCCTGTGCTCAGATCCCCTTTCTGCCTCTCTGTGCAAAATGAAACCAACACAACGTCCTGTCCCTGTGTTAAGGCCAGAACAAGCAAAAACCAATTCACTGCTTATTCCACGAAATCCTTACTTCTGGATGGTAAGACTGTAAATCAATCCAAAGTAGAGAGTCAGCACTAACAGCTTGCTCTACGAGACCCTTGCTAAGACCTTGCCTCACCAGCCCTACCAACCCAAAGCTTTTATATTGAAACTCTGGGCAATCTCATCTTGTAAGACAGTAGCCAGTCTTGTAAGATCCATCCAAACATCCTCAGGCCCAGGCCCTACAACTCTATAAATACCCTCCCTTGATCTTCCTTCCCAAGATACTAAGACTGTCAAGGAGGTACTCTCTCTTAGGGTTGGTGAACTTAGCTGCATTTCAGCAATGGGTTTTTCTGGTTTTCCTTTGTTTCAGCAATGGGTTTTTCTTTTGTGGAGTCCACAGTCAACACTGACCTCTTCTCGCCTATGTTTTTCTTCTTTGGGGATGTTATCTGCTGGCGCTATGTCCCCAACGATGCATTCTGCCATATCATGAACCAGGGCTAGGCGTACACATCTGACCAGGCAAGAAATAATTACACAGAATTATACTCACTACAGACTCCTTCTCTATACTACTTTAAGTTACATAATATAGTTTTTTTTCTCCAGCCTCAGAGGATTTTAATGCAGTATTTTCTAAAGGTAATTATATTCTGCAGCCTGCAATAGATCTGAATCAAAATTGCTGGTTAATATTCAGCACAAATACATGAGAATGCAAGGGAAGTTGTTAGCATGAATTTAAAAAAAAAAAAAAAGCTGGTCTCTCAAATATCACTTTAAAAGCTTGATAACTTTAGATTAAAAAGCCAGAATAAGGTGATCTGGTTATAGCATTTATTTACCGATATAACACTTAAAAAAAAATCATTTTCCAAATGTACTAGTTAGATGTCAAAATGAAGCCCTTTATAAAGAAATAGGTAGGCTAGACAGATCTGAGTTTGAATCCAGCAATTAACATCTATTAGCTGCGTGCCCTTTGCCAAGTCACTTAATTTCTTTAAATGCTAAGTTCTGCGGCCTTCACTTTATTATCCGTAAGAAAGGGGACTAATACTTCCTAAGTTTGGTATGAAAATTAAATTTGATACTTTATGTTCCTGGAACATGTTGATCATTTAACAAATGATTATAATTATTAGTGGTAATGATTGGTAATTGTTAGTGGCAATGATTGCTGATCAGGACAATCCTCATCAAAATAACAAAGGCAGCTCACGAGATAAATGCCCCAGAGGGCCAGTTTGCTTTATGTTCCCAGCATCAACAAGGCAGAACAAGAACTCACAGGTGTCCCTGCCTGCAGCTGCTTTCTCATCTAGCTCAAATTGCAGACTATGCGTAGGTTCATCTCCATTCGACACCATGTTCATCTTGTACCATGTGCCAAAAATCTCCTTAAGTTCTACCCCATCTACAGGGTAACAGGGCTCCTGAGACTCCCACATGAACCTCTGCTTCACTTGGATGGACTGACTTATCATTTCTAAAACATACCTTTACTTCCTTATCATCAGAGATTTGGTCTCCATCCCCTTCTCCTGTGCTGTGTCTTCTACCTCTATACCAAATCAACTCTTTAGAGGTCAACTCAGATTCTGCCCCTCCAGTAAGATTACCCAAGAACAGGTGATTTCTCCTGTTAGAGTAGTTTTCTCACATGACTTATTTTGTGCTTTGTACAGAAGCCACTCTGGGCCTATGTACTTTATCTGGGTTTTATTTACTACCTTATACTGTTTGGCTAGAAAACTTTGTCCTGTGCTCAAAAATCATTTTCAACACTTGTTGGTTGACTTAAGGGGACAGGATATCTCTTTCTCAGCTCTTTTCTGCACGTACCACTTCAAAAAGTCACTTCACAAAAGAGTGCTGCTATTCAGAAAAGATAAATAAAATACATAGTGTCTGGATCCAATTTCAGACATAAAACACTTACCTTTGAGCCCTGGAAAATCCTCAAATCACACTTATGCTTCCTTGAGACCAAGGCAGACTCTTTCACTTGCCAAGAGAAAACCCAGAGTGCAGTTTACAGCTGCAGCACACAGTCCCCGTGCCCACATCCTGAATCTGTATCGTTTGCCTCAAATAATTTTTCTTGACTATAAACTAACCTAGAAGAACTGGACACAGGCCTCATACGTGAAGAGGCATGCACTCCCATGGATCACAGACCCTACTGACGCCAGAGTTCACAGCTTACCGGTCTTTGTTAAGATGTTCATCCTTGGTCACCAGAGCCATAACTGCCATTCTGTACATGTGATCTGATACGCTCTCTGGTTTCTGGACGTTTCTGTATACCCAGCCAGTCCGTGGGACTCTCTGATAAAAATGAACAGAAAGAAATTTATAAGAATGCATATTTTAACTATCTGCTATCTCTTTAAGAGAAGTTGGGGGAATAGAGCACTGGGCCATAGTTTCAGTACATATTAAAAAATGTTTAACCAACTTAGGGAGAAACATCTGGAATCAAATAAAGGAGTGAGGTCAGAGAATGAGAAAGAGAGAGGGAAGAATAAGCCATAGATATACCCCACTCCAGTACTCTTGCCTGGAAAATCCCATGGACGGTGGAGCCTGGTAGGCTGCAGTCCACGGGGTCTCGAAGAGTCAGACAGGACTGAGTGACTTCACTTTCACTTTTCACTTTCATGCATACCCACTCCAGTATTCTTGCCTAGAGAATCCCAGGGATAAGGGAGCCTGGTGGGCTGCCATCTATGAGGTCGCACAGAGTCGGACACGACTGAAGCGACTTAGCAGCAGAAGCATACAACATAGAAGGGCTTCCCTGGTGGCTTAGATGATAAAGAATCTGTTGGCAATGCAGGAGACTTGGGTTCAATCCCTGGTTGGGAAGATCCCTGGAGAAGGGAGTGGCTACTCACTCCAGTATTCTTGCCTGGAGAATTCCTTGAACAGAGGAGCCTGGAGAACTATAGTTCAAGGGGTCCCAAAGAGTCAGACACGACTGAGTAATTTATACACACACACAACCTGTAAGTCCAACAGTGTTACTGATGTTTGCATGTACAGAACATACACAAGTCCTTAGACATAAAAGGCAAAGCGCTGAACTTGAACAAGTGACAGACTTTCAAATGCTGAAGCAGAAAGGGTTAAGTAAGGCATTTCTAATTTCTTTACACTCTCGCCAGTCATACCCTGTGATCCTAAGGGACTGTCTTTTCTCCTTGGGACTTGACACGTCTAAAGTTTATAAACTACAGTAACAGTGGCTCGAAGCAATCTGCTTTGAGCTTGGAGAAACTCCGCAAAATCATTATTGGGTGTGGCCAGGATGGGGGTGGGGGATGGAAGGAGGATCCCCTTGGATATAACTTCAGTGTGTCTTACATAAAATCCTTCCTTAAAAAAAAAAAAAAGGTTTTAGGCACTCAAACCCTGCAGGATCAATGGGTTCTGTTCTTCCCACTGGCCCAGTTGTGGGGTCGGGACCCTTCTATGTACTCGGGGCAGACTCGAGCCTGGATATCCACACATCACCGCGTCGGTTCCCTTTCTGAAATCTCTCGCAAGGCCGCCGGGGCCGGGCCCCTGCGAGCGCCAGGCCGACACTAGGGTCCACTGCGGCTCGGACTCTGCCGGGCCTGGGCTGGGGCCCAGCACTCCCGCCACGCCGTCTTGCCTCCTCCGCCCGCGATCCTCACGCACGACCGCATCCCTCTGAAAGGGCTTCCCTCTGCAGGCCCCACGAGGCGCGGAGAACCAAGGAATGGGGGGCAGGCCTCAGGCCGGCCGGGGACCGGAAGCCTGGTTGCCCGGCGGCCGGCCCCCGCCTCTCTCCGCGCAGCCGCGAACTCAGACAGCCCTCCCGGCGACCGCTCACCTTGAGCTGCCCCACCAGCCGCAGAAACTGCAGCAGGTTCCGGGCCCCGCGGCCCGACATGGTCCCAGCGGGTGAGGCCGAAGCCATGCGGCAGCGGATCCCGAAAGCTCCTGGCCGGCGGCGCGGCCACCGCTCGAAGCTCCTCCCCGCGAAGCTCCTCCCCGCGAAGCTCCTCCCCGCGAAGCTCCTCCCCGCGAAGCTCCTCCCCGCGAAGCTCCTCCCCGCGAAGCTCCTCCCCGCGAAGCTCCTCCCCGCGAAGCTCCTCCCTCCTTCTTCTCCTCCTCTGCGTCCCTCTACGTTTCTGTCTCAGGTTTTCCTCAAACCTTCTATCCAGACTTCCGCCTTTCTGGACACGGTGGCAGCCGTTGAGCATTGCACCACCCACGTCAGAGACTCTGTACTTGGAGCATCTAGGTATGCTTTACTTATTTGCTAAACTCTGCTCAACTGCACTCCATCAAACTTTTGAAGGGCTTGCAGTTCCTTGGGGACGGGCAGAGTGAGTGGCGTGGGGGGAGGGTTATGTCATAATGCACCAAAATCTTGCCTCTGGACTAGAGGAAGAGGTAGACTCTACCTCAAAGATAGCAATCTATAAACATTTTTAACGAGGGCACAAGGAAAATGAGTTGAAATGGGACATAAATTAGGAGTGACAAGAGTACTGGAAGGATTGGGTGCTAGGCGTAACTAGAGGACTTGGAGGTGAGGATAAATGGCTAGGGAGTGAGAACAATCCCATGATGAAATCACAACCTCCCTGACACTGCAAGGGATAAGAATCCCCTACCCCAGAAAGTTGTTCAGGGCCTGTCCAACCATCTGTCTTAATTCTATCAACAACCAAGGGTGCCAGGTTTTAAAGGCACTTAGTGTTAGTCACTCAGTCATGTCCGACTCTTTGTGACCCATGGACTGTAGCCTGCCAGGTTCCCGTGTCCATGGAATTCTCCAGGCAAGAATACTGAAGTGGGTAATCATTCCCTTCTCCAAGGGATCTTCCCAACCCAGGGATCAAACTCAGGTCTTCTGCTTTGCAGACAGATCCTTTACCACCTGAGCCATTAGTGATGTGCCTACTGAAGGACTCCATGAGAGTGAGTAGCATAGAATATAGACTCTATAAGGACCGAGGAGGTAGAGAGACCAAGTTAGGAGTCTACTGAAGTAATTCTTTGTGGAGATGATTTTGGCTTAATCCAGGATTCTAGTAGTAGAGGTGGTGAGATGTCGAATTTGGGGTATAATTTAAAGGTAGGACTAACAGGGTTTGTGACAGGTCGGACATGGAGTATGAGAGAAAGAGAGGAATCGAGGACGACTTCACAAATTTTGACCTGACCAACCAAAAGGATGGAGTTGCTATATACTGAGCTGGAGAAAACTGTAAGAGTAGGTTGTGGGAAGGGTAGGAGTCAGCAGTTTA
This sequence comes from Madoqua kirkii, assembly GCA_006408675.1. Lineage (NCBI taxonomy): Eukaryota > Metazoa > Chordata > Mammalia > Artiodactyla > Bovidae > Madoqua > Madoqua kirkii. The sequence goes on along the minus strand of SJYC01149308.1, from coordinate 15,247 downwards.
GTTTAGGACATGTTGAGATACCTATCAGAGATCTTAGTAGAGATGTAAATCTAAAGGTCAGGGGAAAAGTAACAACTTTGTGTCAGCAACATAGGACGGTTTGTAAAACCAAGAAACTAGATGAGACTATGTGTTGGAGAAGTGTGGATGAAGAAGAAAGGATGTCTGGAGCCTCAGGTCTCAGGCAAACCAACATTTAGAGTTTGGGAGGCCAGGATGAAGTAGCCAGTGAAATAGAAGACTAAGAGATAGTTGTGTCCTGAAGGCCAAATGAAGAAAATATTTCAAGAAGGAAAGAATGTGATCAACGAAGTCAGCGTTATATCATATCAGTCAGTTCAGTTTCTCAGTCCTGTCCCACTCTTTGCAACCCCATGAACCACAGCACGCCAGGCCTCCCTGTCCATCACCAGCTCCTAGAGTTTACTCAAACTCATGTCCATTGAGTCAGTGATGCCATCCAACCATCTCATCCTCTGTCGTCCCCTTCTCCTCCTGCCCTCAATCTTTCCCAGCATCAGGGTCTTTTCAGATGAGTCAGCTCTTCACATCAGGTGGCCAAAGTACTCGAGTTTCAACTTCAGCATCTGTCCTTCCAATGAACAGTCAGGACTGATTTCCTTTAGGATGGACTGGTTGGATCTCCTTGCAGTCCAAGGGACTCTCAAGAGTCTTCTCCAACACCACAGTTCAAAAGCATCAGTTCTTCTGTGCTCAGCTTTCTTTATAGTCCATGTCACTCAGTCATGTCCAATTTTTTACAACCCCATGGACTGAAGCATGCCAGGCCTCCTTGTCCATAACCAACTCACAAAGTTCACTCAAACTCATGTCCATTGAGTTAGTGATGCCATCCAATCATCTCATCTTCTGTCATCCCCTTTCCTCCTGCCTTCAATCTTTCCCAGCTTTCTGGTCTTTTCAAATGAGTCAGTTCTTCACATCAACTGGCAAAAGTATTGGAATTTCTTCTTCAACATCAGTCCTTCCAATGAACATTCAGGACTGATTTCCTTTAGGATGGACTGGTTGGATCTCCTTGCAGTCCAAGGGACTCTCAAGAGTCTTCTCCAACACCACAGTTCAAAAGCATCAGTTCTTCAGTGCTCAGCTTTCTTTATAGTCCAACTCTCACATCCATACGTGACTATCGGAAAAACCATAGCCTTGACTAGATGGACCTCTGTTGGCAAAGTAATGTCCAACCTATGCATGCTTATTATCTTCTGTTCTTAATTCGTTCAGACTGGAAATAATTGACCACTTATTTTAAAATATTTTCTATGAAATTTCTCTTTTGTTTTACTCCTCTAAACAATATATATGTAGAATGAAAGAAAAGGAGAGAGATGGCGTCAGGGAGAGAAGGAGGTAGAAATGTAAGTACCTGTGACGGCATGATGTGTATATGCGTGTGGCCACAGGGCTGGTCACACAGCTGTGAAGCTTGTTCCCTGAACAAGGCAGCTCTGACTGAGTCAGAGCTGCAGTCATTTCCGGCTCCACTCACAAACATGTACCGGCTCATCATGTGCACTTACAGAATGAATGTGACCCTTCTTGAAGTCACATTTGGGCACCACAAAGGCCTGGCCCAACTAATAGAAGTTCACATTTCCCACCCAGGCGATGCAGAGAAAGTTAAGCTGTTGTGTGAACCATTACTATCTCCAAGCACATCATTTAAAATCCAACGACACTTCCATGTGAAGGAACTTAATTGGTTGTTTTTGGCTGTTTAGAGTAGGCACTGCCAAATAACAACCCAAAGGAATTTGGGCAGAGGAATCCCAAAGAAAGCAGTGAGAAAAAAGGCAAAGGGTGTTGCAAGCTGGCGTGCCTGCTCCCTCAGGGTCATCTGGGGATCTAGATGATGGCTATCTCTTCATTAAATATTCATGTTTCCTGTGCTTTACAGCATGTTGGGTCAATACTTGAGAATTAGTACTATGACTAAAACAGTCATAGCATCTTCTCTATTCAGAAGTGATGTTGGAATAAAACCCGGGTCTAGAGCTCTTATGATAGTGACAATTTCAGCTAGTTTTGCAAGACAAACTTTGTACCCATGCCTTTGCAGCATGAAGTTGGCAAGCCTTTCTCACTGCGAACCTCATTAGCTGGTTACCACAGGCACTGAATGGAAGCAAGAGAATCTCCAAACTTGATTTCTGCTTGCTGGCGTATACCTACATTTTAGCATATTTTAAATTTCTCAATTTCATTTTTGAGCTTGATATAGATTTAACATTGTGAAGCCCTAAAAATTACCTAAACTCAGTTCTAACATAGACTACTACTGAAAATCAGACTCACAGACTTGGAAGTACTCTGTTGAAGACCCATTCATCTAAAAGCTGCAGCAAAGATTTATTGGGATCTGGTGAAATCCTGCCAGTCCATTCTTCACTGCCCACCTCTCTCCTGAAGATAAGACATCCTTGTAAAGACAAATATAAGACTCATAATGGTATTTCACTGGGAACCTCATGATAGAGAACTCAGTACATTAGAACACCACAGCATTTGTAATTATTTTAGATTTCTTTTCGTGTGTGTTTTTCTTCCCTATCATAGCATGAAATGAAAGGAGAAAATATCATTATTGGCAAGTGCACTATCCCAGGAGCCAGAAATTCTAAACCATACTTTTATGATTTCTGAATGACTGTAAGACTACAGACAAACCAGTTTGCTTCTCTGGACCTCTGTTTTCTTATTTATGAAGTGAGACAATTGAACCACACCAAACTTAAGATCACTTCCAAACATAAATGTACCATAACACTTGTGTGAGATGAGTGCAATTGTGTTGTAGTTTGAGCATTCTTTGGCATTGCCTTTCTTTATAAGTAATATATAAGCTTACTGTATAATCTACGTATAAGCAATAAGAAGAGATAATTTAAGTCCAAACTATCAGTTCAGTTTAGTCACTCAGTCATGTCCAATTTTTTACAACCCCATGGACTGAAGCATGCCAGGCCTCCTTGTCCATAACCAACTCACAAAGTTCACTCAAACTCATGTCCATTGAGTTAGTGATGCCATCCAATCATCTCATCTTCTGTCATCCCCTTTCCTCCTGCCTTCAATCTTTCCCAGCTTTCTGGTCTTTTCAAATGAGTCAGTTCTTCACATCAACTGGCAAAAGTATTGGAATTTCTTCTTCAACATCAGTCCTTCCAATGAACATTCAGGACTGATTTCCTTTAGGATGGACTGGTTGGATCTCCTTGCAGTCCAAGGGACTCTCAAGAGTCTTCTCCAACACCACAGTTCAAAAGCATCAGTTCTTCAGTGCTCAGCTTTCTTTATAGTCCAACTCTCACATCCATACGTGACTATCGGAAAAACCATAGCCTTGACTAGATGGACCTCTGTTGGCAAAGTAATGTCCAACCTATGCATGCTTATTATCTTCTGTTCTTAATTCGTTCAGACTGGAAATAATTGACCACTTATTTTAAAATATTTTCTATGAAATTTCTCTTTTGTTTTACTCCTCTAAACAATATATATGTAGAATGAAAGAAAAGGAGAGAGATGGCGTCAGGGAGAGAAGGAGGTAGAAATGTAAGTACCTGTGACGGCATGATGTGTATATGCGTGTGGCCACAGGGCTGGTCACACAGCTGTGAAGCTTGTTCCCTGAACAAGGCAGCTCTGACTGAGTCAGAGCTGCAGTCATTTCCGGCTCCACTCACAAACATGTACCGGCTCATCATGTGCACTTACAGAATGAATGTGACCCTTCTTGAAGTCACATTTGGGCACCACAAAGGCCTGGCCCAACTAATAGAAGTTCACATTTCCCACCCAGGCGATGCAGAGAAAGTTAAGCTGTTGTGTGAACCATTACTATCTCCAAGCACATCATTTAAAATCCAACGACACTTCCATGTGAAGGAACTTAATTGGTTGTTTTTGGCTGTTTAGAGTAGGCACTGCCAAATAAGAACCCAAAGGAATTTGGGCAGAGGAATCCCAAAGAAAGCAGTGAGAAAAGAGGCAAAGGGTGTTGCAAGCTGGCGTGCCTGCTCCCTCAGGGTCATCTGGGGATCTAGATGATGGCTATCTCTTCATTAAATATTCATGTTTCCTGTGCTTTACAGCATGTTGGGTCAATACTTGAGAATTAGTACTATGACTAAAACAGTCATAGCATCTTCTCTATTCAGAAGTGATGTTGGAATAAAACCCGGGTCTAGAGCTCTTATGATAGTGACAATTTCAGCTAGTTTTGCAAGACAAACTTTGTACCCATGCCTTTGCAGCATGAAGTTGGCAAGCCTTTCTCACTGCGAACCTCATTAGCTGGTTACACAGGCACTGAATGGAAGCAAGAGAATCTCCAAACTTGATTTCTGCTTGCTGGCGTATACCTACATTTTAGCATATTTTAAATTTCTCAATTTCATTTTTGAGCTTGATATAGATTTAACATTGTGAAGCCCTAAAAATTACCTAAACTCAGTTCTAACATAGACTACTACTGAAAATCAGACTCACAGACTTGGAAGTACTCTGTTGAAGACCCATTCATCTAAAAGCTGCAGCAAAGATTTATTGGGATCTGGTGAAATCCTGCCAGTCCATTCTTCACTGCCCACCTCTCTCCTGAAGATAAGACATCCTTGTAAAGACAAATATAAGACTCATAATGGTATTTCACTGGGAACCTCATGATAGAGAACTCAGTACATTAGAACACCACAGCATTTGTAATTATTTTAGATTTCTTTTCGTGTGTGTTTTTCTTCCCTATCATAGCATGAAATGAAAGGAGAAAATATCATTATTGGCAAGTGCACTATCCCAGGAGCCAGAAATTCTAAACCATACTTTTATGATTTCTGAATGACTGTAAGACTACAGACAAACCAGTTTGCTTCTCTGGACCTCTGTTTTCTTATTTATGAAGTGAGACAATTGAACCACACCAAACTTAAGATCACTTCCAAACATAAATGTACCATAACACTGCTATATGTGTGTTCAGTTACTAAGTCATGTTCGACTCTTTGCAACCCTGTGGAGTGCAGCACACTGGGTTTCCTTATCCTTCAGTCTCTCTTGCCATTTGGTCAGTTTCATGTCTGAGTCAGTGATACAATCTAACCGTCTCATCCTCTGTCGTCCCCTTCTCCTCTTGCCCTCAATCTTTCCCAGCATCAGGGTCTTTTCTAATAAATTGGCTCTTTGCATCAGGTGGCCAAAGTATTGGAGCTTCAGCTTGGTGCTATCACCAAAAGAGTATGGTGGGGTCCAGCTGCTTGCTGTTCAAAAGCTGATAAACAAGCCAGGTTGGTGGAAAGGAAAGATTGCTATAATTCAGAAGCCTGAAACTGGAGGGGGTAGTCGGGAAAGGGTGGCAGACATTTGCCCCCGTGCACTGGCAACTAATGGGGCAAGAGCTTTTATAGACAGAGATGTTGGGGTGAGGGGCTATATGTGCAGAAAAAGCACAGTCAGCTCTAATGGTTATCTTCAGGTTGGTCATCAGTGGGCTGACTGGCATTATCTTGGAGGTTTTAGGTACAGTTAATCTTTAGTTCCAGCGTCCACTTGTTCTGATTTCTTTGCACACAATTCTTGGAACTGTGAGAGCTCTTGTCCTGGGTACAGTCTGGTCATCGTGTAGTTAACTTCTCCACCTGGTGTTTTAGTATTTATAAGACAGATCACAGGATATGACTCAGAATTTTATCTATAGCCCTTGAGAAAGAAGTCAAAGTCCTTGACTATGGTTGATGACTACATTATTATTATTTAGTCTCCTCTGACTGTTTTTCTTTGTTTCTGCATTTCTCATTCCCTGATTAAACTTATTCTTTCACTTCTTTTGAAGTTTTCTGTGGGAAAAAAGGCAGACAGAAAACATGGAGCCGGGGGATGGAGGCACAGGGACCACAGAGTCCTGCTCTGTTTTACTTCCAATGAATATTCAGGGGTGATTTCCTTTGGGATTGACTGATTTGGTCTCCTTGCTACCCAAGGAAATCTCAAGAACCTTCTCCAGCTCCACAATTCACCAGCATTAGTTCTCAGCACTCATCCATGTTTATGGTCCAACTCTCAGATCCATGCATGACTATTGGAAAAACCGTAACTTGGACTAGATGGACCTTTGTCAGCAAAGTGATATCTCTGCTTTTCAGTATGCTGTCTAGTTTTGTCATAGCTTTCCTTCCATGGAACTATCGTCTTTTAATTTCATGAGAGCAGTCACTATCCACAGTGATTTTGATACCCAAGAAAATAAAATCTTTCACTGCTTCCACTTTTTCCCTTTCTTTTTGCCATGAAGACCAGATGCCATGATCTTAGCTTTTTGAAAGTTGAGTTTTAAGCCAGCTTTTTCGCTCTCCTCTTTCACCCTTATTAAGAGGCTGTTTAGTTCCTCTTTCAGCCATTAGGGTGGTATCATCTGCATATCCAAGGTTGTTGATATTTCTCCCAGCAATCTTGATTTCAACTTATAATTCATCCAGCCTGGCATTTCGAATGATGTAGTCTGGGGCTTCCCTGGTGGCTCAGTAGTAAAGAAACCACCTGAAATGCAGGAGATGTGGGAGATACCGGTTTGGTCCCTGGGTCAGGAAGATGCCCTGGAGGAGGGCATGGTATTTCCAGTATTTTTGCCAGGAAATCCCATGGACGGAGGAACTGGGTGGGCTACAGTCCATATGATCGCACAAAGTCAGACTTGACTGAGCACACACACACACTTTGCATAGAATTTAAATGAGCAGGATGACCATATACAGCCTTGACGTAATCTCTTCACAATTTTGAACCAGTCCATTGTTCCATGTAAGGTTCTAACTGTTGCTTCCTGACTTACATACAGATTTCACAGGAGGCAGGCAAGGTGGTCTGGTGTTCCCATTTCTTTCAGAATTTTTCACAGTTTGTTGTGATCCACACAGTCTAAGGCTTTAACATAGTCAATGAAGCAGACTAGATTTATTTTTGGAATGTTCATGTTTTTGCCATGATCCAACAGTTGTTGGCAGTTTGATCTCTGGTTCCTCTGCCTTTTCTAAATCCAGCTTGTACATCTGGAATTTCCTGATTCACGTACTACTGAAGCCTAGCTTGAAGGATTTTGAAAATTACCTTGTTAGAATGTGAAAGGAGCTCAGTTATATGGTAGTTTGAACATTCTTTGGCATTGCCTTTCTTTGGGATTGGAATGAAAACTGACATTTTCCAGCTCTGTGGCCACTGCTGACTTTTCCAAATTGGCTGGCATATTGAGTGTGGCACTTTAAGAGCATCATCATTTAGGATTTGAAAAAGTTCAACTGGAATTCTATCACCTCCACTACCTTTGTTCATAGTGATGCTTCCTAAGGCCCACTTGACTTCACACTCTAGGATGTCTGGCTCTAGGTGAGTGGCCATGACATTGTGGTTATCTGTGTTAACACCATTTTTGTTTAGTCTTCTGTCTTCTTAATTTTTTCTGCTTCTGTTAGGTCCATACTGTTTCTGTCCTTTATTGTGCCCATCCTTGCATAAATTATTCCCTTGGTATCTCCAATTTCCTTGAAGAGATCTCTAGTCTTTCCCATTCTATTGTTTTCTCCTGTTTCTTTACATTGTTCGTTTAACAAGGCTTTCTTATCTCTTCTTGCTCTTCTCTGGAATACTGCATTCAGTTGGGTATATCTTTCCCTTTCTCCCTTGCCTTTCACTTCTCTTTTTTCTTGGCTATGTGTAAGGCCTCCTCAGACAACCAGTTTGCCTTCTTGCATTTCTTTCTCTGTGGGATGGTTTTGGTCCGTGCCTGCTGGACAATGTTGTGAACCTGTCCATGGTTCTTCAGGCACTCTGGCTATCACATCTAATCCCTTAAATTTAATCCTCACCTCGATTGTATAATCATAAGGGATTTGCTTTGGGTCAAGTCTGAATCGCCTAATGGTTATCCCTACTTTCTTCGGTTTAAGCCTGAATTTTGTCATAAGGAGTTGATGGTCTGAGCAACAGTCAACTTCTGGTCTTGTTTTTGCTGACTGTATAGAGTCTCTTCATCTTCAATGGCAAGGCATATAATCAATCTGATTTCAATACTGACCATTTGGTGATATGTAGAGTCATGTCTTTTGCTGTTGGAAAAGAGCGATTGCTATGACCAGTGTGTTTCTCTTGACAACACTATCAACCTTTGCCCTGCTTCATGATGAACTCCAAGATCAATCTTGCCTGTTACTTAAGATATGTCTTGACTTCCTACTTTTGCATTTCAATCCCCTATGATGAAAAGGACATCTTTTTTTTGGTGTTAGTTCTAAAAGGTGTTGTAGGTCTTCTCAGAACCAATCAACTTCAGCTTCTTTGGCATCAGTGGTTCAGACATAGTCATGGATTACTGTGGTGTTGAAACAACTGGAAACAAACTGAGATTTTTCTGTTGTTTTTGAGATTGCACCCAAGTACTGCATTTTGGACTCTTTTATTGATTATAAGGTTTACTCCATTTCTCCTAAGGAATTCTTGCCCACAATAGTAGATACAATGGTCATCTGAATTAAATTCTTCCATTCCATCCATTCTAATTCACTGATTCCTAAGATGTCAGTGTTCTCTCTTGTCATCTCCTACTTGACCACTTCCAATTTACCTTGCTTCACAGATCTAACATTCCAGGTTCCTGTGCAGTATTGTTCTTAATAGCATCAGATTTTACTTTCACCACCAGACACATCCACAGCTGAGCATCGGTCCCACTTTAGTCCAGTTACATCATTCTTATGGAGCCAGTAGCAATCACCCTCTGCTCTTCCCCAGTAGCAAATTGGACTCCTTCCATTTGGGGTGCTCATCTTATGGTGTCATATCTTTTTGCCTTTCCATGCTGTTCATGGAGTCTCTAGGCAAGAATATTGGAGTGGTTTGCTATTCTCTTCTCCAGTGAACCACGTTTTGTCAGAACTCTCCAACCGTTTTGGGTGGGCCTGCATGGCATGATTACAGCGTCATTAGCTTACATAAGCCCCTTTTCCATGACAAGGCTATGATTCATGAAGAGTGATACAGTAATTAGAACCAAACTATTCATATATCCTATTATGCTCTTTCCCTCACAGCAGTGTACCCGGCTATAGTGGAGGGACAGAAGAGCCAGCCTGGTGCCTGTAGAGAGAGCTTCTGAGTCTCTTCAGACAGATGCCATTTATGGGAGCTACTGTACCACATCCATAATTAATCCAAACCTCACAACAAGTACTGGCAAGCAGCTGGTCTACAGACAGAGGCCTCATCTCTTATTCATGTTTGGGACATTTTTTTTTACTGGTTCAGTGCCCTATTTTAAAGCTTCTTTAATTATAGGGACTACAAAAAGGATGTAGCAACCAGCAATTAAGTCAAGAGTACCACTCTGCTTTATAAGGGGGTTGGTTGATTACTTCACAGAGCGGGTAATTGGTTTTCAAAGCCCTAAGTGAACGTTCGGCCACCAAAACCTAGTATTTTAAAAGATCCATTTGTTTCTGTTTAACGTTTGCTTGTATAGTGATTTGAACACAACTGTTCCTCCTGCCTTATTTTATGGAAACACAGATATTAGAATTGAATAGCCCTTTAGGAATAATCAACTCTTTACTCTTTATTTTGTTTAAGAAACTTAGGCTAGAACAAATTTGTACAACTTGTAAAAATAGCCGTTTCTTAAAAGTGTTAACACTAGAACTCACGTTTGGGGGAACTTTGCCCCTCTAACAGGACCTCACGCCCACAGTACTGATCATAGTCCTCGGTTTGTGTCACACGCCCACTGTGTGTGGGTGCTCAGTCAGTTCCAGCTCTTTGCAACCCCGTGGACTATAGCCCACCAGACTCTTCTGTCCATGGAATTTCCCAGGTGAACATACTGGAGTGGGCTGCCATTTCCTACTCCAGGAGGTCTTCTGGGCCAGTGGGTTGAACCCACATCTCTTACATACCCTGCATTGGCAGGCAGATTCTTTACCACTGAGCCATCTGGGAAGCCCCATAATCTCATTATTCATCACTAACTATTTAACTTTTATTTAATATTAATATAATAAGAGGCTGCAAACTCACCATCCTCCTAAAGGTAAATAATATACTAAACTCACGGTCCTTCCCACCCCATCCTCCCCACCAGGCAGAGAGAATCATCAGTCTGAAACCTCCATTTCCTTGATGTCCTTTCTGTAGTTTTCTTGCATGTAGATGTAGCTCTTTAAAAGCATATATTTTTAGTTTAAGTTTATAAAAAATAAACAGTACCATGCTGTGTCTAACTTACTATATTACTTTCATCCACATTGTGGTATGTGCCAAGTATATTTTTCACTCTCCCATTAATAGGCTTTTGTACTGTCTGTAAGTTTCCTCTTGCAAACAGTGCTGCTTTGAATATTCTTGTCAATGTTGTTCTAAAGAATTTATAAGGAGTAAATACTTAGCAAGAATTGCTAGGTAAGAGACTACACAAATATACAGCTTTGTACAGTAATAATAAACTGTATCCTGAAATGGGGAACCATTGTGGACTCCCACCATGAATTTGTAATATCTTATAGTCTCTCTCAGAGATCAGTAAGCTTTTTATATAAAAAAACTAGACAATAAGTATTTTATGGTTTGGAAGCCACATGCAATCTCTATGGCAGTTATTCAACTCTGCTACTATAGGTGAAAGCAGTCAGGACATCATTTAAATAGCTGTGTTCCAATAATACCTGCTTTATGAGCAGTGAAATGTGAATTTTATAAATTTTCACATTTCAAATTCTTGCTTTTTCTTCCCTACTGTTTTAAAGTTCCAAAATACTCTTAGTTTGTGGGTTGCATTAAAAGCAGGTGGCAGGCTGTTGATGTCCTCCCTTCTCCCTTCCTACCTTATTTCCTCTATTCTTTTCTAAATTTATTTTAAAACATTATAGATAACCTGGATTATGTCATTCACTGTTCCAAATACTGAGGATTCTGTCAGTGACTGAAATACATAAATAATGGTGTTATGCTTCCCTTATAGCTCAGATGGTAAATAATCTGCCTACAATGCAGGAGACCTGGGTTCGATTCCTGGGTTGGGAAGATCCCCTGGAGGAGGAAATGGCAACCCACTCCAGTATTCTTGCCTGGAGAATCCCATGGACAGAGGAGCCTGGTGGGCTACAGTGTACGGGGTCACAAAGAGTCGGACACGACTGAGCGACTAAACCACCAGCACCATGTACTATGAAAACAAATCAAAGGGAGTGGATACTGGTGATAGGAGGTGATTTTTCAGACAGAATGGTCAGGTTCTCTTATCTAATAGTATGACATTCAAGCTGATCCCTTAGTTTGAATGAGGAATTGAGTATGCAACTATCATAGAAGAAACTATTTCAGTAGAGATACCAGCAAATCTATACATCACCCTCCCAAGCTTCACATTTGTATTTCTAATGCCATGCTGGCCACTTTGAAAATCTGCCACAAGTGCCTGAAACTCTCCATTTGCCAATTTTAATTTACAATCTACTGCAGTCTTGAGCTTCCCAACTCGGTAAAAGGCATCTCTAACAACCTGTCACTCAAATCAAATCCTTTTGAATTTTCTTGCCTCTCTTCTCCCCCTTTAACCCAAACATCTATCTAGTCAATAAGTACTTCTATTTCTATTCCCTTACTATTTGTATTGGTCTACTAGGGCTGCCATAACAAACTACTGCAGACTCAAAATATCAAACATATTTCCTGACCATGATAGTGTGAGTTAGAAATCAACTTCAAGAAAAAAATTGTGAAAACCATAAGCACATGGAAGCTAAATAATATGCCACTAAATATTGAGGAAGTCACAGAGGAAATAAAAACATACGTAGAAAAAACATGAAGATAGAAACACAATGATCTGAAACCTATTAAATGAAGCAAAAACAGAACACAAGAAAAATTCAAAACAAGCAACCTAATTTTATACCTAAAGAAATGAGAAAAAGTAGACTGAGCAAAACCTAAAGTTAGTAGAAGTAAAGAAAGATCAGAGAGGAAGTGAATGAAATAGAAACTAAAAGAGCAATAGAAAGATCAATGAAACTAAGAACTGGTTCTAAAAAAGGTAAAATAGATAAATCTTTAACCAGACCCAACAAGCAAAAAATGAGAGAGGGCACAAATAAGTAAAATCAGAAATGAAAGAGAATTTAATCAACACCACAGAAATACAAAGGATCATAAGTGATTACTACAAATAATTACATGCCCATAAAGTGAACAACCTAGAAGAAACAGCTGAATTTCTAGAAATGTGCAGTCTCCCAGGAATGAACCAGGAAAAAATAGAAAATATTAATAAACCAATAATCAGTAATGAAATTGAATCAAAAATTTTAAAACTCCCAACAAAGTCCAAGTTTCAAGTCCAGGTCCATGGTTTCACAGATGAACTCTACCAAACATTTAAAGAAGACTTAACACCTATCCTCAAACTATTCTAAAAATACTGAAAAAGAAGGAATTTTTCTGAACTCATTCTGCAAGGCCAGCATCACCCTGATACTAAAACCAAGCAAAGACACCACAAGGAAGGAAAATGACAAACCAATATAACTGATGAATATAAGTGAGAAAATCCTCAACAAAATATTAGCAAATGAATTCAACAGAACATTAAACATACACCACAATCAAGTGGAAATAATCCCAGAGATGCAAAGAGTATTCAGTATCCACAAATTATTCAATGTAATATGCATTAACAAGTTGAAGAATAAAAAGCATATAGCCGTCTCAATAGAGGCAGATAAAGCTTTTGACAAAATTAAAATCCATTTATGGTTAAAAAACCTCTCAACAAAGTGGATATGGCAAGAACAGACTTCAACATAATAAAGGCTGTGTATGCCATGCCTATAGCAAGTATCATGCTCAGTGGTGAAAATCTGAAAATATTTCCTCCAAGGTCAGCAACAGAACAAGAATACGCACTCTCACCACTTTTATTCACCACAGTTTTAGAAGTTCTAGCCACAGCAATAAGATGATGACAAGAAACAAAAGGAATCCAAAGTGGAAAGGAAGAAGTAAAACTGTAATTGTTTTTTGGTGACATGATACTATACGTAGAAAATTCTAAAGACACCACCAAGAATCCATTAGCAGTAATAAATGAATTCAGTAAAGTTGCAGGATGCTAAATTAATATACAGGAATATGTTGCATTTCTATTCACAGTGAAGTATCAGAAAGGAAAATAAAACAATCCCACCTATACTTGCGCTAGAATCAAGAACCCAGAAATAAAAATAATCAAGGAAGTAAAAGACCTGTATTCAGACATCTGAAGATGTTGATGAAAGAAACTGAAGACAGCAGACACAAATGGAAACATACACCATCTCATGTACGAGAAGTACTTCTCAAGGCCATCTACAGGTTCAGTGCAATCTCTACCGAAACACCAATAGCAATTTTCACAGAACTAGAACAAACAAATTCTAAAATTTATGTGGAAATACCAAAGACTTCAAATAGCCAGAACAGTCTTAAGAGGGAAAAATAAAGCTGGAGGTATCACAGTTCATGTTTTAAACTATCCTTTAAAGCTACAGTAAGCAAGCAATATGATACTGGCACAAAAGTGGACACACGGACTAATACAACAGGCTGGAGAACCCAGTAATAAGCCAAGCTTGTATGGACAGTTAATACACAACAAAGGAGATTGGAGTATAGAGTGAGGGAAAGATAGCCTCTTCAATAAGTGACATTGGGAAAACTAGACAGCTCCATGCAAAAGACTCAAATTGGTCTACTTTCTCATGCTATATACAAAAATATATACAAAAATAAACTCAAAATGGATTAAAGACTTAAATGTAAGACCTCAAACCATACAACTCCTAGAAGAAAACATAAACACTATGGTCTGACATTGGTTTTAGCAATATTTTTTGAATATGTCTTCTCAGATAAAAGAGCTTCCCTGGTGGCTCAGTGGTAAAAGAATCTGCCAGCAATACAAGAGCCACCAGGAGCTGCGGGTTCAATCCCTGGGAAGATCCCCTGGAGAAGGGAATGGCAGCCCACTCCAGTATTCTTGCCTGGAGAATCCTATGGACAGCAAAGCCTGGTCAGCTACAATCCATGAGGTTGCAAAGAGTTGGACATGACTGAAGCAACTTAGCACTCTCAGGCAAAAGAACAAAAGCAAAATAAACAAATGGAACTGCATAAAACTTAGAAACAAACAAACAAAAAAACCCTTTGCACAGCAAAAGAAACTACCAGCAAAACAAAAGCAGACTACTATATACCTGATAGGGGTTAATAGCCAGGATTTCCAATGAGATTATGGACAGCAAAGCCTGGTCAGCTACAATCCATGAGGTTGCAAAGAGTTGGACATGACTGAAGCAACTTAGCACTCTCAGGCAAAAGAACAAAAGCAAAATAAACAAATGGAACTGCATAAAACTTAGAAACAAACAAACAAAAAAACCCTTTGCACAGCAAAAGAAACTACCAGCAAAACAAAAGCAGACTACTATATACCTGATAGGGGTTAATAGCCAGGATTTCCAATGAGATCATACAACTTAACAACCAAAAGCAAAATGAGGCTCAAAAAATGAACAACCCAATTAAAAAATGCACAGAGGACCTAAAAATATATTTTTCCAAAGAAAACATACAGGTGACCAATAGATACCTGATAAGTTACTCAACAACACTAGTCATCAGTTCAGTTCAGTTCAATTGCTCAGTCGTGTCCGACTCTTTGTGATCCCATGAATCGCAGCACGCCAAGCCTCCCTCCCATCACCAACTCATCAACTCCATCATCACTTAGACTCACGTCCATCGAGTCAGTGATGCCATGCAGCCATCTCATCCTTTGTCGTCCCCTTCTCCTCCTGCCCCCAATCCCTCCCAGCATCAGAGTCTTTTCCAATGAGTCAACTCTTCGCAGGGAGAATGTAAATCAAAATCACAATGTGATACGATCTCTTACTTATCAGAATGACTACTATCAAAAAGGCAACAAACAGTGTTGAGGATGCTGTGTAAAAAAAGGGAACCCTCATGCACTCTTGGTGGGAATATAACTTGATACAATCATAATGGAAAAAAGTGCAGAGGTTTCTCAAAAAATTAAAACTAGAAATACCATATGATCTAGCAATTCTACATCAGGATATGTTTCTAAAGAAAACAGTAATACTAACTGGAATATACATATATATATATATATATATATATATATATATACACA
>SJYC01149307.1:0-14744 GCA_006408675.1 Madoqua kirkii | reverse complement strand
TATGATTTCACTCATATGTGGAATCAAAAGTAACAAATGACCAAATATAACAAAAAACAAATAATTATAGGAGTGTTGGGAGATATGTGAAATAGCTGAAAGAGATTAAAAAGTATAAACTTCCAGTTATAAAATAAGTCACAAAGATGTAATATATAGCATAGGGAATATAGTTACAGTATCATAACAACTATATGGAGACAGATGGGAGGTAGATTTATCATGGTGATCATTTTATAAGGTATAAAGGTATCAAATCACTGTGTTGTACACCTTAAACTAATATGATATTGTAAGTCAATTGTACCTCAATTTAAGAAAAAGAAATGGAAAGAAAGGGGGAAAGAAAAAAGTAAAAATAGTGACACCAGTCCCATTGAATTAGGACCCCGCTAACAGCCTCGTTTTATCTTAATCACCCCCAGATTCTTAGATATTAAAGAATTAGTGGTTCAAGATCTGAATTTTGAGAGAAGATAATTCAGCCTGTAGGAGTATATTTTATTTAGATCTTAATTTTAACTTCTCCATTTTAATGGCATTTTCTTACTTAAGAAATAAAAATAAATTTGTATTTATTGATTTCCTTATTCTGCTTTATAGTCTCATGATTAACTGTCTCCAAGGGTAACAGAATAATTATGCAAAAATGAAAGTTCAATTTTGTTTTATTCTGTTTGAATCCTTCATCGTTTCCCCAGTATTTTCAGAACAATGCCCACTACCATATTATGTGCACAAGGAAGGGTACCCATGTTCATTTCTAGTCCTCTCTCTTCCCGAGTAAACTCTCACCCACTCAGCTGCAGCAAGAGTAAACCGCTTGCAGTTCAGGGCCTTTGCAAATTCTCTTTGCCTGAAATCTCACTTCTGCTCTAATCCAATCTTTCTACATAACTAATTAATATATCCCAAAAAGCACAGTTGAGTATCATCATCTTGGAACAACATTGGGAGACCACCATTCTCAACGTGCCCAAAGTTTGCTGTGTCTCCTCTGTGTTCTCATCACGGCCTGTTCCATATCACCAAAACAATAGAGTTGTTTCTGCCTTGGACCATTGGCACCTTCTGAGCAGGGACTGTGTCTTGATTTATTCATGTATTTTTTAGTGCCTGGGCTTCATGATAGCTCAGTTGGTAAAGAATCTGCCTGCAACGCAGGAGACCCTGGTTCACATCCTGGGTTGGGAAGATCCACTGGAGAAGGGATAGGCTACCCACTCCAGAATTCTTGGTCTTCTCCTGTGGCTCAGCTGATAAAGAATCCACCTCCAATGCGGATGATCTGGGTTCAGTTCCTAGGTTGGGAAGATTTCCTGGAGAAGGGAAAGGCTACCCACTCCCGTATTCTGTCCTGGAGAATCCCATGGATGCAATAGTCCATGGAGTTGAAGAACTGGACATGACTGAGTGACTTTCACTTTAGGGCCTAGAGAGGTGCCTGCTCCTCTTAGGCACTTAGAAAACATATGATACATTAGTGAATGAATGAATGAATGAGTACGAGATTAGCTAGAAGGAATATTCTTGTATATTTTTCAATACTCTAATGCCAACATCATGAAAGTGATCAATTATAGTTAAAAATAGCTTCCCAGGTGGTGCTAGTGCTAAAGAAGCCTCCTACCAATTTAGGGTTAAAGCATCTGCCTCTAATGCAGGAGACCCGGGTTCAATCCCTGGGTCGGGAAGATCCCCTGGGGAAGGAAATGGCAATCCACTCCAGTATTCTTGCCTAGAGAATCCCATGGACGGAGAAGCCTAGTAGGTTACAGTCCACGGGGTCGCCAAGAGTCGGACACAACTGAGTGACTTCACCTTCACCAATTTAGGAGGTATAAGAGATGCAAGTTTGATCCCTGGGTCAGGAAGATCCCCTGGAGAAGGAAATGACAACACACTCCAGTCTTCTGCCTGGAGAATCCCATGCACAGAGGAACCTGATGGGCTACAGTCCTCAGGATCACAAAGAGTTAGACTGAAGTGACTTAGCATGCATAGTTAAACATAAAGTGGCATACAAGGTATGACCATGCATACATAAAAATTTTAAATTTCTATAGCAAAGGCACTGAAAATTAATACACCAATATTTTAAAATAGTGTTGTTTAGAAGTAATGAATCTATAGAATTTGTTTACGTTTTCCTACTTTTGTGCATTCCTCAAATGGCCTTAGTGCTATAAAATGTCCCATGATCCAACTCATGTTAAAAAATTTACCCTTTTCCTAACATCCTCCTCTCCTTTACATTTCACTGTTTGGAAAACAAAAGGGGAGCGTCTGCAACAAATTATTCTGCCACAAACCCGCATTTTCATGGGAACCAAAATAAAACAGGTAACAAGCCTTAGAGGATACGTATCTCCAACCCACTGTGAAATTTCCATTAAGGCCCTCAGAACTTCTCCCGGTCTTGGTCCTGAAGATAAAGGAAGAGTCTAATCTTTGATCAGGGGTTACTTCAACCTAAAATTATCTACTATGATAGAAAAACTCTTCAGAATGATCACATCTGCTGCTACAAAAGTGAGCATCCTCTGCACAGCTCACATACTGCCTAGCTGCAGGATGCAAGACAAAGGCTGGAAAAGAGATTAAACCTCATGCAAAACATTATTTTCATTAAAATTACATCATACAGAGTATTATTACCTAGATGATTTTATTTTTCTATAACTCTAACAAAAATGTTGCCCTTATGGCAACCTTGCAGAATAATTTTCACTTTGGAGAAATGCAGAAAGGAAGAGACATTATAATTTTCAGGAAGGAATAATAATGGTATGGTTTCTGGGAGCCTTCCCTCTGATTTTCTTTCATGTGCTGATTATCTTCATGGCTAGATAATAGAACTGTAGCATTTCAGAGAAGGAAGGAATCGTACAGATCATCTCCTATAGATAGCCTCATTTACGGTGGAAATTAAAGCCCAGAGCCGCTAAGGGGCTTGCTTGGTAAATGTAGTCATTCCCTTTCCTCCCAGTGACCTTGGAAATGAATTTCGTGATAAGTGACGTGTCTCTGTCATTAATTTCAGTTATTCCATTTGTCTGCAAGCTCTGCAGTCAGAAAGACTTGCGTTGCATATTCCTTTCACCACATATCAATGTGATCTTGCATAAGTTATTTAGTCTGCAGAAATCTTCACTTCCTCAACTATAAAGTACTAATTTCAAAGTACCTATAGTGTAAACTTATGTTAGGGTTAAATGACGAACTGATTAGAAGGCTCTCCGGGTTCATAAATGATGCTGATGCCACCTGTTTTCATTATTGTCCCCATTTATTCCATGTGTGAGTCCACTATTTGAGATAAGGCATTCTGAAAGATCCAGATTAGTAGCTGATGAAGATAGTTCCTTTAATACTCTTGCTTCAGATGGTTTGGTTTGTGTTCAGTTTTAATACCTCTGGGTCTTAGCAATTTTAAAGACTGACAAAGGAAGCTGCTGCTTCTGCTAAGTCGCTTCAGTCGTGTCCGGCTCTGTGTGACCCCATAGACGGCAGCCCACCAGGCTCCTCCATCCCTGGAATTCTCCAGGCAAGAACACTGGAGTGGGTTGCCATTTCCTTCTCCAATGCATGAAAGTGAAAAGTGAAAGTGAAGTCGCTCGGTCGTGTCCGACTCTTGGCCACCCCATGGACTGTAGCCTACCAGGCTTCTCCATACATGTGATTTTCCAGGCAAGAGTACTGGAGTGGGGTTCCATTACCTTCTCCAGACAAAGGAAGAGGAAGGCCCTAAACTCCAACAATAGTTGACACAAGAAGTGCTGGTTTGAGAAAAGCCCTTTTTCCTTTCTGTGTATTCTTCAAAATAACTTCACCAGGTTGATAGGCACCGTGATAGTCCTTATTTTGCAGAGAGGAGACAGACACAGAGGGATTAGTGTAGACAATAAGCATCACCCACACCTTTCCCCTACTTCTCTGATGGCTCAGCGGTACACAATCCACCTGCAATGTAGGGGACCTAAGAGATGCAGGTTCAATCCTTAGGTCCGGAAAATTCCCTAGAGAAGGAAATGGCAACCCACTCCTGTATTCTTGCCTTGAAAATTCTATGGAAAAGAACCTGGCAGGCCATAGTCTAAAGGGTCACAAAGATAGCATGAACATACACACACATCACTCCTCCAGCTCCTGCCAACACAAGTCAAGAGAATTTGCCACCGTCTGATGTTTAGTTTCTGGTCTTTGGCCCCCAGAGCTGACAGTGGCTTGCCTGGTGGCAACGGAGATTCCAAACCCTCTGGCTGGCAAATCAGACCTCTCACCAAGCACCCCAGTGAGCAAGGATTTATAGAGGGCAAAGAGAGCCTGTGATGAAGGTCTTGTATAGCTAATTATAAATTAACATGCAGTCTATACAATGATATGTAAGTTATGCCCTTGAAACAAGAAAATGGTTTGGAGTATTCTATGATAAGCTTTTTCTCTAGGTTCTTCACACCTCAATCTGATCTCTATCTCTTCTAAGGCATTAGGTGAAGTTTCAGAACAAGTCATGGTCTCCAGTGAAGGGAGGGTAACTATTCACTAGAACTGAGAGTTATTACTCACTTTTGTGTTTCAAATTACATTTTCAGAAACTCTTAGCAAGATAGCAGGTTTAAAGAAAGAAGCATTTTTCCTGAATGCATAAAGTGAGATCTTATCAGAGTCAGAAGCAGAAAACAACTAAAGTAAGTTATAGAGCAAGAAAGAATGTGCTTAAAAACAAAAGTTCTTGCCACACATTAAAAACGAAAAGTTTTTCTGTTAGTGATGTGTGGGGGTAAAAAAGAAAACAGAGGAGCAGAGAAAAAAAGACAGAAGAGTGTAAAGGAAAGAGAACTATTAGGTTGGTGCAAAAGTAATTGCGGTTTTGGACGGTGAATTTTTAATCATTAGAACCAGGGTCAAACATCTTTGTTAATCAAAATAGGAACAGTTGCAATCAATACATTTTTGCCAAAGAGAAATAAATTTGTTTATTCTTCTAGTGTAAAAATCCATGCTTCAGGATTCTATGGACTCTTGGAAAGCATTTCCTGCCTTCTGGTTGTGAAAGTGTTTTCCCTGCAAAAAGTTGTTGAGATGCTTGAAGAGTGGTAGTAGCCTGGCAAGAGGCCAGGTGAATATGGAGGATGAGGCAAAATATCACAGCCCAGTGCATTCAACTTTTGAAGCGTTGGTTGTGCGATGTGCTTTTGGGCATTGTCGTGGAGAAGTATTTGGCCCATGCTGCTGATCAATGCTGGCTGCAGCTGTTGCAGTTTTCGCTGCATCTCCTCGATTTGCTGAGCATACTTCTTGGACGTAATGCGTTCACCATGATTCAGAAAGCTGTAGTGGATCAGAGGGGCAGCGGACCATCTTACAGTCACCGTGACCATTTTCTTTGGAACAAGTTTGGCTTGGGGAGGTGCTTTGGAGCTTCTCAGACCCACACGGAGCTTGGAGTTGCCGGTTGGGCCACATATGTTGCTGATGTTGCAAGCTGTCTACACCGTTTTATGACCCATTTTGAACTTGAATTAAAAAAAAAAAAATCCACTCAAATTTGCTTTTTGTCTAACATCATCTCCCTCAATTCAGTTCAGTCGCTCAGTTGTGTCCAAATCTTTGCGACCCCATGAGCTGCAGCACACCAGACCTCCTGTCCATCATCAACTCCTGTAGTCTACCCAAACCCATGTCCATTGAGTCATTAATGCCATCCAACCATCTCATCCTCTGTCGTCCCCTTCTCCTCCTGCCCTCAATCTTTCCCAGCATCACGGTCTTTTCAAATGAGTCAGCTCTTCGCATCAGGTGGCCAAAGTATTGGGTTTCTACTTCAACATCAGTCCTTCCAGTGAACACCCAGGACTGATCTCCTTTAGGATGGACTAATTGGATCTCCTTGCAGTCCAAGGGACTCTCAAGAGTCTTCTCCAACACCACAGTTCAAAAGCATCAATTCTTCGGTGTTCAGCTTTCTTTATAGTCCAACTCTCACATCCATACATGACCACTGGAAAAACCATAGCCTTGAGTAGACGAATATTTGTTGGCAAAGTAATGTCTCTGCTTTTGAATATGCTATCTAGGTTGGTCATAACTTTCCTTTCAAGGAGTAAGCGTCTTTTAATTTCATGGCTGCAATCACCATCTGCAGTGATTTTGGAGGCCAGAAAAATAAAGTTAGCCACTGTTTCTACTGTTTCCCCATCTATTTGCCATGAAGTAGTGGGACTGGATGCCATGATCTTAGTTTTCTGAATGTTGAGCTTTAAGCCAACTTTTTCACTCTCCTCTTTCAATTTCATCAAGAGCTTTAGTTCCTCTTCACTTTCTGCCATAAGGGTGGTGTCATCTGCATATCTGAGGTTATTATTTCTCCTGGCAATCTTGATTCCAGCTTGTGCGTCTTCCAGCCCAGTGTTTCTCATGATGTACTCTGCATATAAGTTAAATAAGCAAGGTGACAACATACAGCCTTGACATACTCCTTTTCCTATTTGGAACCAGTCTGTTCCATGTCCAGTTCTAACTGTTGCTTCCTGACCTATATACAGGTTTCTCAAGAGGCAGGTCAGGTGGTCTGATATTCCCATCTCTGTCAGAATGATCTACACAGTCAAAAGCTTTAGCATAGTCAATAAAGCAGAAATAGATGTTTTCTGGAACTCTCTTGCTTTTTCAATGATCCAGCGGATGTTGGCAGTTTGATCTCTGGTTCCTCTGCTTTTTCTAAAATCATCTCCCTAGTCTAAAATAAATAAAAAATACACAGCAATTCATATGTCATTAGCAAAAACAACAAGAAATGTGCATTGAAATCATGTATAACATAACCACATTTATTTAAGAATGTATTCCAATATCAAACAGCAAAGTTCAACATAAATCACTATTACTTTTGAACCAACCTAACAGTAGCAAGACTGAGAAGAAAAGGAAAGTGACCGAAGACAAGAAGATGAGAAAAAAGCAAAGCCCATGAGCTCCCTGAATCCTTCCACCTTCCACCAGCCAGCACCCACCACCTTCTCCTTGATGCCAGAATCCTTTGTGCAGACAGAATGTAGAAATACCCAGATTGTTTTCAGGGAACTGAGTGCCTGAGACAAGTTCAAAATGAATCTCTCAAACAAAGAGATTATGAGTATTCCCGTAATTTTCCTCTGTCCTGAATGTCAGCTCCTCTCCTGTACAGCTACAGTCAGTAACTTTTTACGCATTCCCTTCTTCACTTTGTGACTCATATCTGGATTTAGTAACTGTGATCTGTATTTACCATCTCTTAACCTCAGCATTCAAATGATTCACCATTTTATGCATGCAATTGTACCGTTACGCCTTATTTTCCAGTCTCCAAAGAAGCATCGTTTTGGAAATGTTATGCAGGTCTGGATATAAATATTTCTCTGTCTGATATGTAGCTCATACTTATGAGTTGAAAAAAGTTTCAGGATTTTCACAGGGGCATTTAAGAACGTGAGGTGGTTTGAAATATTCCCTGCTGATGTACATCATCTCATTTGAAAGAACACATTCGATGGAAGCAAATGATCTACTGAAGAGTATTCAGAGTATTCTTCTTGTTTCCCATAATAATTTACAGCCTTATCTCATTTCTCAGAATGCTTTCCCAATTACAGCCAGCACTTGATCACTTGAGCACACAGCATTTAGCTGAACGATTCTTATGGTGCTTTTACCTTTTACCTTGTTACCTGATCTGAGACTCTCCTCAGAAGGTGTAGTTGCTGAGTTTGGAGTAGAGAGGAGAGATTCTGAGGCTGTGCTGTTTCTGACTATTAAATTCTTAGAAGATTTCATTGACTTCACTCTCTGTTTTTATAAAAAAAAATATTGGGGTGTAGTTGCTTTAAAATTTTATGTTATTTTGTGCAGTACGGCAAAGTGAATCAGTTCAGTTCGGTTGCTAAGTTGTGTCTGACTCATTGTGACCCCATGGACTGCAGCACGCCAGGCCTCCCTGTCCATCAGTAACTCCCGGAGCTTGCTCAAACTCATGTCCATCGAGTCAGTGATGCCATCATCCGACCATCTCATCCCCTGTTGTCCCCTTCTCCTCCCACTTTCAATCTTTCCTAGCATCAGGGTCTTTTCCAGTGAATTTTTCTTTAGGAACCATATACTTTATTATTTTTATTTATTTTCTTTCTACTTCATTTTACTTTACAATACTGTATTGGTTTTGCCATACATCAACATGAATCTGCCACAGGTGTACATGAGTTCCCAGTCCTCCCACCTCTCTCCCCATATCATCTCTTTGGGTCATCCCAGTGCACCAGCCCCAAGCATCCTGTATCCTGCATTGAACCTAGACTGGCGATTCATTTCTTACATGATATTATACATGTTTCAATGGGAGAATGACACTCAGCTTTTTTCATGGTCCAGCTCATATCCCTACATGACTACTGGAAAAAGCATAGTTTTGACTAGACAGACCTTTTTTTTCCCCCCCATGGTGGATTCATGTTGATGTATAGACAGACCTTTGTCAGCAAAGTAACGTCTCTACTTTTTAACATGCTATCTAGGTTTGTCATAGATTTTCTTCCAAGGAGCAACCGTCTTTTAATTTCATAGCTACAGTCACCACCGGCAATGATTTTGGAGCCCAAGGAAATAAAGTCTTTGACTATTTCCATTATTTCCCCATCATTTGTCATGAAGTGGTGGGACCTGATGCCATGATCTTAGTTTTTTGAATGTTGGGTTTTAAGCCAGGTTTTTGACTCTCCTCTTTCAATTTCATCAAGAGCCTCTTTAGTTCATCTTCACTTACTGCCATAAGGATGGCGTCATCTACATATATGAGGTTACTGATATTTCTCCCAGCAGTCTAGATTCCAGCTTGTGCTTCTTCCAGCCCAGCATTTTTCATGATGTACTCTGCATTGAAGTTAAATAAGCAGGGTGACAACATACAGCTTTGATGTCCTCCTTTCCCAATTTAAAACCAGTCAGTTGTTCCGTGTCCAGTTCTAACTGTTGCTTCTTGACCTACATACAGATTTCTCAGGAAGCAGGTAATGTGGTCTGGTTATTTCCAACTCTTCAAGAATTTTCCACAGTTTGTTGTGATCCACAGTCAACGGCTTTATTGTATTCAGAGAAGCAAAAGTTCTTCTGGATGTTGCAATGGATGCTCAGTTTGATGTATGGTTCTTCTGCCTTTTCTAAATCCAGCTTGAACATCTGGAAGTTCACTGTTCACATACTGTTGAAGCTGAGCTTGGAGAATTTTGAGCATTACTTTGCTAGTGTGTGAGATGAGTGCAATTGTGCAGTAGTTTGAACATTCTTTGGCATTGCCTTTCTTTGGGATTGGAATGAAAACTGACCTTTTCCAGTCCTGTGGGCACTGCTGACTTTTCCAAATTTGCTGCAATATTGAGTATAGCACTTTAACAGCATCACCTTTTAGGTTTTGAAATAGCTCAACTGGAATTCTGTCACCTTCACTAGCTTTGTTCATATTGATGCTTCCTAAGGCCTACCTGACCTCTCACTTCAGGATGTCTGGCTCTAGGTGAGTGATCACATTATTCTGGTTATCTGGGTCATGAAGATCTTTTTTTGTATAGTTCTTCTGTGTATTCTTACAACCTCTTCTTAATGTCTTCTGCTTCTGTTAGGTCCATGCCATTTCTACCTTTTATTGTGCCTTTCTTTGCATGAACTGTTCCCTTGGTATCTCTAATTTTCTTGAGATCGGTAGTCTTTCCCATTCTATTGTTTTCCTCTACTTCTTTGCATTGATCACTTAGGAGGCTTTCTTATCTCTCCTTCCTATTCTTTGCAACTCTGCATTCAGATCAATATATCTTTCCTTTTCTCCTTTGCCTTTTGCTTCTCTTCTTTTCTCAGCTACTTGTAAGGCCTCCTAAGACTACCATTTTACCATTTTGTGTTTCTTTTTGTTGGGGATGATTTTGATCACTGCCTCCTATACAATATCACAAACCTTAATCCATAGATCCTGAGGCAGTCTGTCTATCAAATCTAATCCCTTGAATCTATTTGTCACTTCCACTGTATAATCAAGAGATTTGACTTAGGTCATACCTGAATGGTTTAGTGGTTTTCCCTACTTTCTTCAATTTAAGTCTGAATTTGACAATAGGTAGTTCCTGATCAGTCAGTTTCCAGTCTTGTTTTTGTGGACTGTATAGAGCTTCTACATCTTTGGCTGCAAAAAATATAGTCAATCTGATTCTGGTTTGGACCATATGGTGATGTCCATGTGTAGAGTCTTCTCTTGTGTTTGGGAAGAGGGTGTTTTCTATGACCAATGTATTCTCTTGGCAAAACTGTGTTAGCCTTTGTCCTGCTTCATTTTGTACTTTAAGGCCAAACTTGTGTCTTATTCTGGGTATCTCTTCACTTGCTACTTTTGGACTCCAGTCCCCTGTGATGAAAAGGACATCTTTTTTGTTGTTATTTCTAGAAAGTCTTATAGATCTTCATAGAACTATTCAACTTCAGCTTCTTCACCATTAGCGCTTGGGGCACAGCCTTGAATTACTGTGATACTGGATGCTTTTACCTTGGAAACAAACAAATCATTCTGTCATTTTTGAGGCTGCACCCAAGTACTGCAACTTGCATTCTTTTGTTGATTATGAGGACTACTCCACTTCTTCTAAGGAATTCTTGCCCACAGTAATAGGTGTAATGGGCATCGAAATTAAATTCGCCCATTCTGGTCCATTTTAGATCACTGATTCCTAAAATGTTGATGCTCACTCTTACTGTCTCCTGTTTGAGCACTGCCAATTTGCCTTGATTCATGGACCTCACGTTCCAGGTTCCAATGCAATATTGTTCTCTACAGGATTGCAATTCACTCTCATCACCTGTCGCATCCACTGTTTTTGCTTTGGCTCAGCCTCTTCATTCTTTCCTGAGCTATTTCTCCACTTTCTGCCATAAGAATGGTGTCATCTACTGCTGATCCAGCATATTGGGTACCTTCTGACCTGGGGAGTTCGTGTTTCAGTGTCCTATCTGTTTGTCTTTTCTTACTGGTCATGGAGTTCTCAATGAGAGAATACTGAACTAATTCGCCCATTCTGGTCCATTTTAGATCACTGATTCCTAAAATGTTGATGCTCACTCTTACTGTCTCCTGTTTGAGCACTGCCAATTTGCCTTGATTCATGGACCTCACGTTCCAGGTTCCAATGCAATATTGTTCTCTACAGGATTGCAATTCACTCTCATCACCTGTCGCATCCACTGTTTTTGCTTTGGCTCAGCCTCTTCATTCTTTCCTGAGCTATTTCTCCACTTTCTGCCATAAGAATGGTGTCATCTACTGCTGATCCAGCATATTGGGTACCTTCTGACCTGGGGAGTTCGTGTTTCAGTGTCCTATCTGTTTGTCTTTTCTTACTGGTCATGGGGTTCTCAATGAGAGAATACTGAACTGGTTTGCCATTCCCTTCTCCAGTGGACCACATTTTGTCAGACCTCTCCACCATGACCTGTCCATCTTGGGTGGCCCTAATTGGCATGGCTCATAGTTTCTTTGATTTAGATAAGGCTGTGGCCCATGTGATCAGTTTGGTTAGTTTTCCGTGATTGTGGTTTTCATTCTGTCTGCCCTCTTATAGATAAGGACAAGAAGCTTCTGGAAACTTCCTGATGGGAGGGATTGGCTATGGGGGAATTTGAGTCTTGCTCTAATGGACAGGGCTGTGGTCAGTAAATCTTTAATCTGATTTTCTTTTGGTGGTTGGGGCTGTGCTCTCTCTGTCTAGTTTGACCTGAAGGAGATTAATTCCTTCAAAAGGACTTATGCCAGCACACACTGTGGCTCCCAGGACAGTTGTATTCAGGGCCCCTGACACCGAGGCAGGCCGCTGTCTCCTCCAGAGACCCCTGGACACTCATTCAAGTCTGGCTCAGTCTCTCGTGGGGTCACTCCTCCTTTCTCCTGGGTCCTAGTGCACAAAACGTTTTGTCTATGCCCTCCAAGTGTCTGTTTCCCCAGTTCTGTGGAAGTTCTGTAATCAAATCCCACTGGCTTTCAAAGTCACATTCCCTGGGGCTTCTCAGTCCCTTTGCCTGATCCCCAGGTTGGGGAATCTGTTGTGGGCCCTAGAGCTTTTGCAACAGCGCAAGGACTTCTTTGATATAACACTCTCCAGTCTGTGAGTGCTCTGCTCCATGGCCCTATGGTGAGGCCAATGGCGACCTCCTCTAAGAAGATTCATGCCACGTGCAGCGCCTCCCAGGTCTGCTCAGCCAGAGCCTCTGTCCCCGCGGCAGGCCACTGCTGATCCAGCCTCCACAGGAGACACTCGGACACTCAAAGGCAGGTCTGGCTCAGTCTCTTGTGAGGTCTTTGCATCCTGGTGCACACAAGGTTTTGTTTGAGCCCTCTGGGCATCTCTGGTGGGTATGGATTTTGATTCTAAACATGATTTTGCCCCTCTGACAGTCTTGTTGGGGCTTCTCCTGCACCCTGAATGTGGGCTATCTTTCTTTGGTGGGATCCAACATTCTCCAATTAATGGTAGTTCTGCAGTGAGCTGCAATTTTGGAGTTCTCACGGAGAAGGCAATGGCACCCCACTCCAGTACTCTTGCCTGGAAAATCACATGGACAGAGGAGCCTTGTAGGCTGCAGTCCATGGGGTCGCTGAGAGTTGGACACGACTCGGTGACTTCACTTTCACTTTTCACTTTCATGCATTGGAGAAGGAAATGGCAACCCACTCCAGTGTTCTTGCTTGGAGAATCCCAGGGACGGCAGAGCTTGGTGGGCTGCCATCTATGGGGTCACACAGAGTCAGACATGACTGAAGCAACTTAGCAGCAGCAGTAGCAGCACAAGAGAAAATGAACACATGTCCTTCTACTTCACCACCTTGGGACATTACAAGTGAATCAGCAATATGTATACATGTATCCCCTCATTTTGGGGTTTCCTTCCCATTTAGGGCACCACAGAGCACTGAGTAGACTTCCCTGTGCCATACATACAGTGTGTTCACATTAGTTATCTATTTTATGCATAGTGGTGTATATATATCAATCCCAATCTCCCATTTCAACCCACCATCACCCCACCCCTTGGTGTCCATATGTTTGTTCTCCATATCTATGTCTCTGTTTTTGCTTTGCAAATAGATTCATTTGTACCATTTCCCTAGATTCCACATACAAGCATTAATTGACAATATTTGTTTTTCTCTTTCTGATTTACTTCACTCTGTATGACAGTCTCTAAGTCCACCCATGTTTCTGTAAATGAGACAACTTCATTTCTTTTTATAGCTGGGTAATATTCCATTGGGCTTTCCTGGTAGCTGCAATGCAGGAGACCCCAGTTTGATTCCTGGATTGGGAACATCCTCTGGAGAAGGGATAGGATACCCACTCTAGTATTCTAGGGCTTCCCTTGTGGCTCAGCTGGTAAAGAATCTGCCTGCAATGTGGGACACCTGGGTTCAATCCCTGGATTGGGAAGATTCCCTGGAGAAGGGAAGGGCTACCCACTCCAGTATTCTGGCCTGGAGAATCCCATGGACTGTATACTCCATGGGGATTCAAAGAGCTGGACACGACTTAGTGACTTTCACTTAGCTTAGCAATATTCTTTTGGATAGATGTGCCACATCTTCTTTATCTGCTACTCTGTTGATGGACATTCAGGTTGCATCTATGACCTGGCTATTATAAAACTACTGCAGTGAACGTTAGGGTATATGTATCTTTTGGAATTATGATTTTCTCCAGGTGGATTGGTGCAGCCACTGTGGAGAACAGTGTGGAAGTTCCTTAAAAGGCTAAAAATTGAACTACCCTGAGACCCAGCAACCCCACCCCTGGGCATATACCCAGAAGAAACCAGCATGCCAAAAGATAATACACTCTAGTGTTCACCACAACACCATTTAAAATGGCCTCAGTCTCCTTTGAAGACTCTCTTGGTGACCTCTAAAAGTTGGAGCTCCCAGGCCTTGTCCTGGACTTCCTTTTCTTTTCTCTCTTTCTAAACGTCTCCCCCTGGGTTATCTCATTCATTGCCATGGCACTAAATGCAATTATATGCTACGTAGAACTTCAGCATCTCCAGTTGTGACCTATCTCTTAAACCCAGATGTTTACATATAATTGTGTATCAGATGCCAGCATTTAACTGTCTCTAGAGCAATCTCAAAAACAACAAAATGATCTCTGTTGGTCTCCAAGGCAAACCATTCAGTATCACGGTTATCCAAGTCTATGCCCCAACCATAATGCTGAAGAAGCTGAAGTTGAATGGTTTTATGAAGATCTGCAAGACCTTTTAGAACTAACACCCGAAAAAGATGTCCTTTTCATTATAGGGGAATGGAATGCAAAAGTAGGAAGTCAAGAAATGCCTGGAGTAACAGGCAAATTTGGCCTTGGAATACGGAATGAAGCAGGGCAAAAACTAATAGAGTTTTGCCAAGAAAACACACTGATCATAGCAAACACTCTCTTCCAAAAACACAAGAGAAAACTCTACACATGGACATCACCAGATGGTCAACACCAAAATCAGATTGATTATATTATATGCAGCCAAAGATGGAGAAGCTCTACACAATCAACAAAAACAAAACCAGGAGCTGACTGTGGTTCAGATCAGGAACTCCTTATTGCAAAATTCATACTGAAATTGAAGAAAGTAGGGAAAACCGCTAGACCATTCAGGTATGACCTAAATCAAATCCCTTATGATTACACAGTGGA
>SJYC01149306.1:0-35314 GCA_006408675.1 Madoqua kirkii | reverse complement strand
AGATGGTGATTGCAGCCATGAAATTAAAAGACACTTGGTCCTTAGAAGAAAATTTATGACCAACCTAGATAGTATATTCAAAAGCAGAGACATTACTTGCCGACTAAGGTCCGTCTAGTCAAGGCTATGGTTTTTCCTGTGGTCATGTATGGATGTGAGAGTTGGACTGTGAAGAAGGCTGAACACTGAAGACTTGATGCTTTTGAACTGTGGTGTTGGAGAAGACTCTTGAGAGTCCCTTGGACTGGAAGGAGATCCAACCAGTCCATTCTGAAGGAGATCAACCCTGGGATTTCTTTGGAAGGAATGATGCTAAAGTTGAAACTTCAGTACTTGGCCACCTCATGAGAAGAGTTGACTCACTGGAAAAGACTCTGATACTGGGAGGGATTGGGGGCAGGAGGAGAAGGGGACGACCGAGGATGAGATGGCTGGAGGGTATCACTGACTCGATGGATGTGAGTCTGAGTGAACTCTGGGAGTTGGTGATGAACAGGGAGGCCTGGCGTGCTGCAATTCATGGGGTCGCAAAGAGTCAGACACGACTAAGCAACTGAACTGAACTGAGGGCATCTCAAATCTAGCCTGTTAAAAATGGAACTTTCGATCTCTCGACCAGCACACTGTGTCCTTCCGTTTACCCTTGCACTTCAGCTAGAAAGCTGGCAGTCATTCTACATCCTTCTCACTCTCTCTTCCCCCACTTTCATGCCCACTACCTGCCATATCCAGCCAATCACTATTTCTACTTTTTTCTGTCATAGATAGTTCAAACTCGTCCATCTCACCTCCCCTGACTCCAGCTGCTGTTGTCTCTATTTAGAGCTACACATTGCCAGTCTGCTTGTGCCCTAACCCCATCCAGTCTGCTCTCTAAGTAACAGCCAGAGACATCTTTTCAAAACAGAAATCGGACTGTATTGCCTCTGCTGCGAACCTGTCGTGCTTCTTGGCATACTGTGCTTCTTGGCCATGCTCCTCGGTCTCACACTCTGCAGAATGACTCCTCAGCCTTAGTTTTGCTCCGCATCCTTCAGCTGCATCTGATTCTTGAGTCCAGAGTTGAACTCAGTGCTCTTTCATTAGTTCAGCAAGTGTTTATTAAGCCCTGGAGTACCTGCACCAAGTTCTTGGTTAGATTTTATGGGTTCAGTGATATCTGTATTGCTTCAGAGACAGCAGAGTTGTGGTCACAACAAATATATTCCAAGTACGATATGAGAAACACAACGATGCCTGTGCGCTCAGTTGGGTCTGACTCTGCAACCCTTTACACTGT
The DNA here is from genome assembly GCA_006408675.1 of Madoqua kirkii. NCBI lineage: Eukaryota > Metazoa > Chordata > Mammalia > Artiodactyla > Bovidae > Madoqua > Madoqua kirkii. The sequence continues at coordinate 34,035 of SJYC01149306.1, read as the reverse complement.
AGCCCGAAAGGCAAGCCCAGGGATGACTGGATGGTTAGGGAGGCAGATGGAGATGGATGGATAGCCAATCTGAGCTTGGTCTGGTACTGGGGCTTGGGAAGTGGGTCATATTTTCTAACAAAGTACTTAAAAGCTTCCACTAGATGGACTTGAAGCCATGGCAGGTGAGAGTGTTGGTGGTGGTGGGAGGTGGTGGGGGGGGGTAGTGAGGGTGGGGAGGGGGGAAGATTTTGCTGGTTTAGAGGTGCTTTAATACTTTAGTTAGAGAGTCTGTTTGTTTGTTTGTTTGTTTGTTTTTAAGTAAAATCACCTGATACATTTGTACTCCTGTTAAAACTAAAGTGAGCACACCAGTTTGAGTTTCTTTGAATATGTTAATTCTGCTATATTAAGGGTGTTCTTTCCCGAAAAAGTTATTTCTAGCTAATTATCCTCACCAAGGAACTTAATCTGTCAGACTGTCGTGCTAATGCTCCTCACAATGGGGCTGCTTCAGTGAATAGAAACTGAGTTAATGGGGAAAATTAAATACTTAGAGGAGTTGATTATTTGGGGATTTTCTTCCTAGGTGATAAATATTATCTGTATCATCAAAAAAATATCTTCAATTCTGGTGCTTGGGTTGAAAGCAGGGAAAAGGGCCCCGGATTTTTCTTTTTAATTGAATTATACTTGATTTATAGTGTCGTGTTAATTTCTGGTGTACAGCACAGTGATCCAGTTTTATATATATAAACGCATATATATGTATATATTCTTTTTCATATTCTTTTCATCATGCTTTATTAGAGGGTAGTCAACATTGTTCCTTGTTCTATATAGCAGGACCTTGTTGTTTACTTTATATATAGTAGCTCATATCTGTTAATCCCAGACTCTTAATTTATCCACCCCACAACTCCCTTTTGGTAACCTTATAAATCTGTTTTCAGTGTCTGTGAGTCTGTTTCTGTTGCCATTAACTTTCTAATCAGAAGTCACTGAAACCACAGTTCTTAGTGCTTCCAAAATGTAAATTGCTAGGATTCATTGATGTGAGAGTTGGATTATAAAGAAAGCTGAGTGTCACAGAATTGTTGCTTTTGAACTGTGGTGTTGGTCTTGAGAGTCGCGTGGACAGCAAGGAGATCCATCCAGTCCATCCTAAAGGAAAGCAGTCATGAAAGTTCATTGGAAGGACTGATGCTGAAGCTGAAATTCCAATACTTTGGCCACCTGATGTGAAGAGCTGACTCATTGGAAAAGACCCTGATGCTGGGAAAGACTGAAGGCAGGAGGAGAGAGGGAATGACAGAGAATGAGGTGGTTGGAAGGCATCACCGACTCAGTGGACATGAGTTTGAGTAAGCTCCCAGAGTTGGTGATGGACAGGGAGGCCTGGCATGCTGCAGTCAATGGGGTTACAGAGTCAGACATGACTGAGTGACTCAACTGAACTGAAGGATTCATTTGATCTTTCCAAGTTTCAGGGGGCAGAGAGCAATGTGAGCTCGGGTCAACATGAAAGGAAGGGCCGACTTCTAAGATTGTATCCTGTGAATAGTCAATCAAACTATCATTTTCAATTTTATGTTTTCTGTTACATCAAAGCTATTTAGATAGAAACTTCAGAAAGAATATAATTCCTCAGGTTAGCCTGATACAACTTAGGTTTAAACTAAATACTAACAGAAAATAAAATTCTCCAACAATAAAAAATTATATATAAAGTACAATGGTATAGAATTTTAAAGAATGTATTATGTATGATAAAGGGTATGGTGCAGGTTATAAGTGGGTTTGCTTATGATTTGTATCTGAAATTTCATTATTTGGATGGTCCTGGTAGTTGATTAAAAGGTAAGTTATTTTTCAGGTGTGCAGTAATTATTCTATGTAACTTTCTTATCTTTAGTGGCATGACACACATCTTATTTGCCTTTATGCACTAAGGGCCTAGAACAGGGCTTGGAATAAAGCAAGTTGTTGATGAACAAAAGCTCCTATGTTCAGTACCTCTTACTAGTAAGGAGATGGACACACATTTAGCATAGAATGACTATCTTAATGTCTAATTCAGAAAGAAAATGGTGATGGCTTTAAGAAGCTTATTGCAGCTTAGATGCATTATTTTTCTCTTAAAAAAATCCTTGCAGTTTACAAGATTTAAAAAATCTGAAAATATTACAAGTACAGTACCAAGATTCTATAATTTCAAATATCACTTTGTTCGACCTGCTAAGACATTCAAAATGTCAATTTTTTTAAGCTTAATAAATTATAGAGCTATCTGACAGGATCTATAAGCCCATGAACTATACTTCAAGTGGGTATTTTATAGGAATTATTGATGATGACTAAAAGAAGTTTATTGAAAAAAGGGCTTCCTTGGTGGCTCAGAGGTTAAAGTGTATGCCTGCAATGTGGGAGACCTGGGTTTGATCCCTGGGTCAAGAAGATCCCCTGGAGAAGGAAATGGCAACCCACTCCAGTATTCTTGCCTGGAGAATCCCATGGATAGAGGAGCCTGGTGGGCTGCAGTCCACGGGGTTGCAAAGAGTCGGACACCACTGAGTGACTTCATTTCACTCACTTATGAGTGAGGAAGGGAGCAGAAAGGCAGACAATAAAAATATTATGTACTATGTTTGAAGTCCGTATGTATATGCAATGGGTATAGAGAAGGTGAGAGGCAGAGTAGGTTGTAAGTTTCAATAAGATAGATTTGGAGGACCTCATTGAGAACATGCCATTCAAATCAAGTCTAAATGGAGATGAGGGAGTTAGCCTGGAGACCATCCAGAAAAAATGCCTCTGGGCAGAAGAGCCATGCTAAGGCTGTAACCATAAGCAGCTTACATGTTTGAACCATGAGTAGGACAATGTGGTAGAGTGAAATATTTGAAGTGATTTCTTAAACCAAGTATGAGCAATAATTTTAAGGTATTTTTTAAAAATAGGAAGTGTTATCTTTAAAGGTTCCAGAAATGGTCAGTCACAGACCCAAGATGACATTTACCTAGTGTCCAAGTTCAGACTCATATCAAAATCTAACTACCATCATAAGCTACAAGGATCAAAGAGTAACATTTCCTTGCTACACAGATGGAAATCTTATTGCCACAGAGATGAACTCCCGACTATCAGATACACACAGACTACATCTCTACCCAGTGTGAGAGAGAAAAGAAAGGGAAGATTAGCTTGTCTGAGTATTGATATAAATGCAGTCAATAACTCTAGCTGTATTGTAAAAGGATGTTAACATCTCTACAGCGGAACAAAAACATTAACAAATATTCTTCTTCCCAGAAAACAGCTAATGTTGTCCTAGAAAAAAAGATACACATAGGCTCCAAATTGTTCTTCACGTGGGGATGAATGATCCCCCATTATTTATACTTGCTCACAGCACTCCATTTGTCATCCATCTTTGAGCTGGAATTGTGAACATAAAAATAATCAACATTTTCCACCACCTGCAGAACATCATCTGTACTTTTAGCTCGTTCCTCAGTGCTTCCTGCAGGGCTTCCATCTGCTTTATATGCCTTATTTCTCTACACGTGATTAAAGCTGCTTCTGGCACCTGAGCTGCATACATAGCCAGCGTAATGGAAGAACTCAGACCATCACAGCCCACCATGGTGAAACGGCCTTTAGAGTTTTAGGGTCTAGGTTACAGAGGTGCTTTTAATACCCCCACAAAATGTATCTGGGGAGAAAAGACATGACACCATGAATTTCTAATAATTTAAATTATCTCAGCAGGATCATAGCCATTGAGAGAAACCTTCTAAACAAAACAGTGGTTTATGAAATTAATGGTCTTTTGAAACTTATCTACCTGTACAATTGAGAAAATTTTTGTATAGATCATCCTACAAAAGACAAAAAAATGAAACAAAAACCAACAAAAAAGTTATAGCCTACCATCATTAGAACCTAATTTGCATAAGCTTTTAATACTTCAGGTAAACACCTGTCTACGGAACTGTTTTGTGACTTATGCAGCAAAGCACGTGTAGATCATGAAAAGGGACCAATATTTCCTAGATTACTGCTTCTGCAAATCTGGGATTCCTCTAAAGTCGACCTGAAATAAGATGCCTGTCAAATTTTTGTTTTGATATGAAGTATTTCTAATTTATGCCCAATACCCAAAGTCAGAATATAAGATCAAATATCTGTAATCCTATATTCCCCTTGGCATGTTCCTTATTTTAGAGGAAAAGCTTTCAGCTGTTCCCTGTTGAGTATGATGTTAGCTGTGGGCTTGTTGTATATGACTTTGGAGAGAGAGTTTAAAAAATATGTCCAGAGTCACCTGGTGGCCCAACGGTTGAGAATCTGTCTGCCAGTGCAAGGGACACAGGTTGATCCCTAATCGGGAAAGATCCCACATGCCACGGTGCAACTGGAGCCTGTGTGCCACAACAAGAAAAGGCACCACATGAGAAGCCCATGGCCCGCAGCTGGGGAAAGCCAGTGTGTCATAGTGAAGACCCGGTGCAGCCAAAACAATAAAATAAAATAGGAAATAGCTCCCTAGAAGCCTAAATAGCTACTTGGACATGACTTAGCAACTTGACAGCTGTTAAAAATTCTAAAATGAAAATGTCACAATATAAGTGAATCTTCTCTCTCTGAAGCTTTCCAGCACCCACACCATGAGGATCTGCTGGACCTTTCAACCCATTCCCAGTTGTTACGACTGCAGTCTTATACTTCACTATCCCGGACCCTTCCATTTCCAATCAGTCAGGATCCCATTTACTGAACTCTTTTGTCCCCAAGATATTTGGCCTGAGCTGTAAGAAGAGTAAGATTGCTGTTACCACCATCATCATACGGCCCTATTTAACCTTCCTGATTCACTGGAAATACCTTGTCCTCTTGGTCCCTTCATGGCTTTCTAAAGCTTTCCGTGTGAGCTCACAGGACCCTGTGCATAGATCTGTTTTAGCACCTGTTTGCAATTTGTAATTTCAAGCTTAATGTTTTCTCTCCTCTGTGCTACAAGCTTGTTGAGGACAGGACCTCAAGTCTCTTTCATCCTTGTGCTTCCAGAACATAACATGGTGATAAAATATAAAAAACTGGGTAATGATTTGTGGATGTGTGCATGATTGAATTGTATTACTGCTTTATGACTTTTTTCTTGATGTAATAGCATATATTATTATCATTTAAAATAATACTTAAAAAGTCTAAAATAATGTCTGTATATTCCTCTGCTCCCTGAAAATTAATGGGATGATGTGGGGAACACAACAAAAGTTTTGACATGTCACCAAGCATATCACCACGAGGTTAAAGATATGGTAATGGAGAGAGCACTAAATGCCAGAATTAGGGGACAAAGTTTCCATTATTTTGCTACTAACTCTTTGTATTCGTTTTGTTAAGCCACTTCTGACACTTGGTTCCTTTTTTTTTTAATTGGAGAATAGTTGATTTACAATATTGTGGTTAGTTTTAGGTGTGCAGCAAAATGATATTATATATATATATAATATATATAATAATATATATATATAGTGTTAGTGTTAGTTGCTCAGTCGTGCCTGGCTCTTTGCAACCCCATAGACTGCAGCCCATCAGGCTTCTCTGTCCATGGGATTTTCCAGGCAAGGATACTGGAGTGGGTTGCCATTTCCTTCTCCAGGGGATCTTCCCAACCCAGGGATCGAACCCGGGTTTCCTGCACTGCAGTCAGATTCTTTACCAACTGAGCTACATATACATATATGGGCTTCCCAAGTGACTTAGTGGTAAAGAACCTACCTGCCAGTACAGGAGATGCAGGAGACATGGGTTTGATCCCGGGGTCAGGAAGATCTCCTGGAGAAGGGAATGGCTACCCACTCCAGTATTTTTGCCTAGAGAATCCCATGGGCAGAGGAGCCTGGTGGGCTACAGTCCATAGGTTCATAATTTGAATATATACACATATAAAATGTATGTATGTATGTGTGTATATATATATATATGGCTTCCCATGTGGTGGTAGTTGTAAGGAACCTGCTTGCCAATGCAGGAAACATAAGAGATGTGAGTTTGATACCTGGCTTGGGAAGATCTCCTGGAGGAGGGCATGGCAACCCATGCCAGTATTTTTGCCTGGAGAATCCATGGACAGAGGAGCCTGGTGGGCTACAGTCCATAGGATTGAAGAGTCAGACATGACTGAAGCGATTTAGCACACATGCACACATACATATATAAATATTTATATACCTTTTTAGATTCTGTTCCATTATTGTTATTAGAAGATATTGAATAGAGTTCCCTGTGCTACAGAGTATATCTCTGCTGTCTATATTATATATATTAGTGTACATGTTAATCCAGTACTCCCAGTTTATTCCTTCATCTTTTCCCCTTTGGTAGCCATAGTTTTGTTTTCTGTCTTGGGGAGTCTGTTTCTGTTTATAAGTAAGTTCATTCATATTACTTTTTTAGATTCCACATATAGTTATGTCATGTGATACTTCTCTTTGTCCAACACTTCACACAGTATGATACTTTCTAGGTCCATCTGTGTTGCTGCAGATGCCAATATCTCATTCTTTTTATGGCTAATATCCCACTGTTGGAGTGTATACACACCCAATACACACGCACATCTTCTTCATCCACTCATCTGTTATGGACATTGAGTTTGCTTCCGTGTCCTGGCTCTTGTAAATAGTGCTGCTGTGAGTATTGAGTTACATGCATCTTTTTGAATTAGACTCTCTGTCCCTTCTGGATAGATGTGCAGGAGTAGGATGGTAGGATCTTGTGGTAACTCTATTACACTTGGTTTCTTAATCTCTAATAGAAGAGAGTCAAAATGGATACTCTTTAAAATGGCATTATATTGATACTATATAGAGCTCAGAGTTTGTCATATGAGAACATGGTTTCCTTTGAATGGTAAGTCTCTTTCCTTGGCTATGTTCTACTATAAGCCTACAAACATTTCTTATTAATTCAGTTCTTATTAATGCTATAGCATTTCATTGGAGAGCCTTGCTCATATCATCTTCACAGCTGAGGTTCAATTGTTGATTTACTGAATCAGGATAATAGCTATCAAGACTTCGTGCCCAAAGAGAGCCACAGAATAATTTATCAGATGCAGTTTATGAAATGGAGGAGAACTTAAAGGTAATTATAATATAATATTCCCTTATTTTTAGAGATAATTTCAGAGTTAATATGAATAAAGTCATGAAAATCTCTCAGATTAACAAATTGGTCCTTAATCAACACCATAATACTGTTTGAAAATCAGAAACACTTAGATGCAATTGCAGATGTATAAGAGACAGTTTTTTTTTTTCTCCTGGATTTAGCTCAGATTGGACTTTAATTAAAATGTTCTGTATAAACACCTGCTCTGTACTGTGAACTTCAGATTACATATGGATAACATGAAAGAAAGTCAAACAACAGTCATACACACGATGGAGAAGCTGGTTGTATTAGGAATAATTCTTTGCTTTTTTCACTGGTCATTTTCGAGCTTAACCAAGCTGTGGTCATAACTCCAGTCATACAAAGAACTGAGTTCACATGAAGTGAGTTACTTGAGAATTACAGTTAATTAGGATAAGGAATTCCCTGGTGATTCAGATGGTAAAGCATCTGCCTACAATGCGGGAGACCTGGGTTCTATCCTTGAATCCGGAAGATCCTCTGGAGAAGGAAATGGCAACCCAGTCCAGTGATCTTGCCTGGAAAATCCCATGGATAGAGGAGCCTGGTAGGGTACAGTCCCTGGGGTTGCAAAGAGTCAGACACGACTGAGTGACTTCACTTTCTTTCACTTAGGATAAGGACATGGGGGTTACTGATACGGGTAGCAGAGACCTTTCTAATGTACATGTGTCAACATCACTAAGCAGAGTCATCCTGAAGATCCTGTAATTGCCAAGGAGAGGAATGTCTCCACAATATGTCATATGTGCCCCAGTATTTGAGACATATTATTCAATTAGTTGTATTTAAAACAATACACAGTGTTACAGTTTTAAAATATGTAACTGCACAATGAGATAGATACTGAGGACTCAGCAATCACAAAGCCCATTTTCATAACACACTAATCCACAAAGAGTATTTGAGACACACTAGTTTTTCAATTGCTTCTTCATGAACACGGAACAGTGGCAGAAATTTAGAAGTTTCCATGTCAGCGGTTTCTATTTGCATTACACACATATCTGATAATACATACTGTATAAACACACTGTGAATATGGGAATAAGATTTTTGATTTTTCCACTTATGATACTGGCAAAGAAAAATCTAGACAGCATGACTTTCTTCTAGATGCTGGACATCTGTAAAATTGTTAATATCCATTTGTCATGTAAGATTTAATAGCTCCAAAGGAGCCATTGCACCATGTAATATGCAGGCATTAGAAAATAACTTGCAAGATGCCTCAACAGTAACTGTTTTGTGCTATAAAAATAGAGCATATATGTTGCCTTTTATAATGCCATGACACTATAAAAAGTTTTAAATCTTTAGAAAGATATACTGTTTTCAAGCCCTTCTGAAGTATAATTTTACTGAAGTAAACAATAGTATGTCAAAGATAAGTTAAAGAAAACTACTTTCACTTGCTTCGAACCTTCCAAAGCCAGTGGCTATCCATCTAACTGTAAGATCACCATCCCCTCATCCTTGTTACATTCCTGCTTTCAACTTCTGCCGCTCTCCCCTTCCTCACTCGCCAGTCTCCTTGAATACCTAAATGACATCAGAAACATTCTAGAATTAGAATGTTTACATTTTCACTTCCTCTGTCTTGTTTTCCCCAGACGTCCACAGGGCTTGCTGAACAGCGACCTTATTTATTCGGATGTCACTGTTTCAGGGCTTTATGGTTTCCCCCGTGTTTACAAACGCAGTCCCCGCCACGCGTGCATGTGTGCACGGGTGCTCAGCCGTGCCTACTCTTTAGACCCCATGGACAGTAGCCCTCCAGTTTCCTCTCTCCATGGAACTGAGCAGGAAAGAACACTTCAGTGGGTTGCCATTTCCTTCTCCAGGGGCAACCCCAATACACCCAGCCTACCCATCCCTTCTCTGATTTAGTTTTCCTCCTCATCATTATCACTGGCGAATAGTGGTGATGATATATGTGAAAGAATGCATAAATGGAAAATAATGCATGTAAATGTATATGTGCTGTGTGCTGTGCTAATCGCTTCAGTTGTGTCTTGGACTGTAGCCTGCCTGGATCTTCTGTCCATGGGATTCTCCAGGGAAAAATACTGGAGTGGGTTGCTGTGCCTTCCTCCAAGGGATCTTCCTGACCCAGAGATCAAACCCACGTCTCCTAAGTCTCCTGCATTGCACGGGTGCTCAGCCGTGCCTACTCTTTAGACCCCATGGACAGTAGCCCTCCAGTTTCCTCTCTCCATGGAACTGAGCAGGAAAGAACACTTCAGTGGGTTGCCATTTCCTTCTCCAGGGGCAACCCCAATACACCCAGCCTACCCATCCCTTCTCTGATTTAGTTTTCCTCCTCATCATTATCACTGGCGAATAGTGGTGATGATATATGTGAAAGAATGCATAAATGGAAAATAATGCATGTAAATGTATATGTGCTGTGTGCTGTGCTAAGTCGCTTCAGTTGTGTCTTGGACTGTAGCCTGCCTGGATCTTCTGTCCATGGGATTCTCCAGGGAAAAATACTGGAGTGGGTTGCTGTGCCTTCCTCCAAGGGATCTTCCTGACCCAGAGATCAAACCCACGTCTCCTAAGTCTCCTGCATTGGCAAGCAGGTTCTTTACCTGTTGCACCACCTGGGAAGTGGTGCATATGTCTATGTGTATATCAGTTCAGTTCAGTTCAGTCGCTCAGTCATGTCCAACTCTTTGCGACCCCATGAATCGCAGCACGCCAGGCCACCCTGTCCATCACCAAGGACTCTCAAGAGTCTTCTCCAACACCACAGTTTAAAAGCATCAATTCTTCGGTGCTCAGCCTTCTTCACAGTCCATGTATGGAAGTCATCCTTCCATACATGACTATTGGAAAAACCATAGCCTTGACTAGATGGACCTTAGTTGGCAAGGTAATGCCTCTGCTTTTGAATATGCCATCTAGGTTGGTCATAACTTTTCTTCCAAGGAGTAAGCATCTTTTAATTTCATGGCTGCAATCGCCATCTGCAGTGATTTTGGAGCCCAAAAAAATAAAGTCGGACACTGTTTCCACTGTTTCCCCATCTATTTTCCATGGAGTGATGGGACCAGATGCCATGATCTTTGTTTTCTGAATGTTGAGCTTTAAGCCAACTTTTTCACTCTCCTCTTTCACTTTCATCAAGAGGCCTTTTAGTTCCTCTTCACGTTCTGCCATAAAGATGATGTCATCTGCATATCTGAGATTATTGATATTTCTCCCAGCAATCTTGATTCCAGCTTGTGTTTCTTCCAGTCCAGCATTTCTCATGATGTACTCTGCATATAAGTTTTATATGCATATATATTGGAGAAGGAAATGGCAGCCCAATCCAGTATTCTTGCCAGGAGAATCCTGTGGACAGAGAATCCTGCTGGGCTGCTATAAATGGGGTCGCACAGAGCCGGACATGACTGAAGCGACTTAGCATGCATTGGAGAAGGAAATGCCAACCCACTCCAGTATTCTTGCCTGGAGAATCCCAGAGACAGAGGAGCCTGATGGGCTGCCGTCTATGGGGTCGCACAGAGTTGGACACGACTGAACCGATTTAGCAGCAGCAGCAGCAGCATGCATATATATGTATATGTATTCTTTGAATTTTGCTTATTTTCTGTTTACCCCACTAGAATGTAAGAATGTAAATTGCAAAAATGTGCCAATGCTTTTTTTGCTATGTTTTCTTTGCTGCCTAGATCTGTATTTGTCATGTACTAGGTACGAGACGATATTTGCTAAATGAATGAGTAGGCTGTAAAACAAATATAAAGGTATAGTGGACAGGGTTTTGATGGTGAAGTGTGTGGGCTGAGATGGCGGGAACTAAAATTTAGAGTCAAGAAGTCACCAGGACCAAAATGTTAGAACACTTGGTTCTCACAAGTGTTAAGACACTGCTGCAGGACGAGGCTCTTGGTAAAGATTCATTTAAAAAAAGGCAAAAAAGAAAGAAAAAGGAAGAAAAGAAGGAAGAGAGGAAAAAGTAAGTGGTGATAACCATCTGAGAATTCGGTGCCACAGCCTGATTGTAGCAAAAAGAGACAGAAGTTACCTAATTCAATTAATGGATTTTTAACTATGTGAAGCTAAGTCTGAGGTCTGTACGTAAATGACAGTTTGTTTTCAGAGTCATGTCAGAAAGTGACAGAAATACCAAAATATATTGTGACTTTTCTTGCCGTATCGGAGGAGCTCAAAGAAGACAGTTCTGATCAGCCCAAAGATAAACCTGAAAAATTAATTATCCTATAGAAAAGACTACAAGGGCACCATAATTGAACTTCTTTTAATTGATTTAAGAACAGCAAGCTGGAAAGTCATCTGATAAAGAGTCATGTTGTAATAGTGAAGGGAAATTCTAGCTCAGAGGGGTGAAGTGGTCTGTTTACAGTCTCTTGGGATAGTCTCCACAGAACTTGAACTAAAGTGATTTTAAAAAGTTGCTGTTGTTTTTCTGTCACTAAGTCTTGTCCAACTCTGCAACCCCATGGACTGTAGCATGCCATGTTCCCCTGTCCTTCACTATCTCCTGAAATTTGCTCAAATTCATGTCCATTGATTCAGTGATGCTATCTAACCATCTCATCCTCTGCTGTCCTCTTTACAGCCTGCCCTCAATCTTTCCCAGTATTAGGGTCTTTTCCAGTGAGTCAGCTCTTTGCATCAGGTGGCCAAATTATTGGAGCTTCAACTTCAGCATCAGTTCTTCCAGTGAATATTCAGGGTGGATTTTCTTTAGGATGGACTGCTTTGATCTCCTTGCTGTCCAAGGGACTTCTAGTCTTCTCTAGAACCACAGTTTCAAAGCATGAGTTCTTTGGCATTCAGCCTTTTTTATGTTCCAACTCTCGCATCTCTACATGACTACTGGAAAAAACTATAGCTTTGACTGTACAGACCTTTGTCAGGAAAGTGATGTCTCTGCCTTCTAATATGCTGTCTAGATTTATCATAACTTTACTTCCAAGGAGCATGTGTCTTTCAATTTCATTGCTGAAGTCACCATCCTCAGTGATTTTGGAGCCCAAGAAAATAAAATGTCACTGCTTCCACTTTTCCCCCTATTATTTTCAGATCAAATGTTTGTATTCTATTTATTTTTATTGGTTCATTCTTCTAGTCAACTAAACTTTTTTTGAAGTCCTGTGTTCAGCTGCTAAGTTGTGTCCAACTCTTTGTGATCCCATGGACAGTAGCCCACCAGACTCAGCCTCTGTCCATGGGATTTCTAGGCAAGAATACTGGAGTGGGTTGCCATTTCCTTCTCCAATGAATTTGAAGCCCTACTATGTGCCAATTATCACTGTAAACTTGGTGCATATAACATTGAAAAGAATCCCTGCTTTCTTTTCTTCTCATGGAGGGAGACAGATATTTTTAAAACAATTTAAATGTGCCCTAAGATAGGCACACCAGGGGCTTCCCTGGTGGCTCAGAGGTTAAAGCGTCTGCCTCCAATGTGGGAGACCTGGGTTCAGTCCCTGGGTTGGGAAGATCCCCTGGAGAAGGAAATGGTAACCCACTCCAGTAGTCTTGCCTGGAGAATCCCACGGATGGAGAAGCCTGGTAGGCTACAGTCCATGGGGTCAAAAAGAGTCGGACATAACTGACCGACTTCACTTCACTAAGATAGAGATAGATGCTATGGATAAAAACAAAGCTGAGCAGGTAGATGGAGAGCAGCTGTGGTGGGAGTGGGACTCGGGGAAGGGAAAGTCATCAATGGAGCTCAGGGGGGTCAGAGGAGGTGTGAGCAAAGATGGCTCTAGATGCAGGAAAGAGTCAGTGCGAGTCTCCAAGGAGGGGCCTGCTGACCTCTTTGAGGAGCACAAAGGAGGTCCGCGTGATCAGAGCCAAAGGAACAAGCGGTAGGGCTGCAAGAAAGAGCCAGACCTCCGCAGGCCTTTGGCTAGTCTAAGAAATGGACTTTGTGAATAAGACCAGACGCCGTGGAAGGACTCGGAGCTGTGTCAGAAGCTGACTTGCGCTTGAAATCTCAGCACGGCTCTTTGTTGAAGGTAGACATGAAGGGACAAGGTGGAGGAGAGGGAACTAGCTAAAGGTCATTATGGGATGTGCAAGCGAGGGGCCCAGGCTTGGACCACGGCAGTTGTGGGCACGGGGTGAGGAGTGCTCAGATTCTGAATAGTGACTGAAGGGGAGCACATGAACCTCACTGACAGGGTGCAGGAGGAGGCGGAAGACGGGGCCTTTTCTCCCAGAACTGGAAGAATGGAGCTCCCATCTCCTGAAATAGGAAGACCACAAGAGGGGCAAGTTCAGATGTTTCTCTCAACCTAAAGCCCCTTCTTTAGAAGGGCTTCTCCTTCTTCTCCTTCTGTCTCTTTTTGACTCTGTCTGTGGGTGTGAGTGTCTCGCTGTCTTCCTTTGTAATGTATCCCTCAGCTGCTGAAAGACTAGATTGTGTGATGTATGTACAGTTTTCCACAACGTGGATGTTGCTGTTTCCGTTTGGTGCCATTTAACATCTTCCCTTGCCCTCTGTTTTCTATAAATTGGCAGGTAGGTCTATAAACTTGGTGAAATTTATGTCTGAGTTTTATCCGCACCCTCCAACTATAGTGCAGTATACCTGCCCCCACCTCCAGAGTCCCAGGGACACATCTCTGGTTTCGCTTGTTGGTTATATTTGCAGCCATGAATAATCCTACATAGACCCTACTAACTTATTAGAAGTTACCAAATGATGACGCCCTTGGCCTTCGTCTATGGGCTGAAGTATTTCCACAAAGGGAATATTTAGTTACTTTAAGATTCATATAACTAAGGTAGACTAAATGCTGGATTCTTTGCCTTTATTTACCAGTTTTCAAATAATTAGTTACATAACACATTCCAAAATTTAAACATATCATTGTTGTGAACTTGTGGGAGTAAATATATTTGATGTATTTTAATTTATTGCAGGAAATTTCTACTGTTAATTTTTTTTTTTTTTTTTTGGCCTTCGAGAATTTTTGAACCACACTTTGTCTCCAATAGTTTGTTTCTGAAGTCACAGCATGTTCCAGACTTCCCTTAGCCATATCCAGTCCTGGAATCAGACATTTCTCCAGGATCCTAGTTTTCTCTTAATGGAAAATGGTATTAAGTGATGACAACTGTTGCCAGAAGTTGGTCTTTGTTTGGGGAGTTTTTTCAGTGGAAAGAAGTAGGGCATATTTGTTAAAAGATAACATCATCATAGGTTCATAGATGCTTCTAATTCAAATGCATAACTTTGTAGGATTTTAATTTAATCTCATTAATCTTCTAGATGCTTCTCCTTTTCACATATTGAAATTTTCAGGGTTCAAAACACCAAGATAATTACTGATTTGCATCATTCCACATGCATAGAACATTTCAGTAACAGAGCAGGCAGTGTCTAATTTTACCTGAAAGGTCAGGGTGAGAAGAACATGTGTTGACAAGATGAGGATGCATATTCTGATTACAGCAAACAAAGCTCCAGAGGCTGGAGAGCACACAGCTCATTTAGGAGGGAGCAGAGACTGCTCTGTAGGAGGAGCGAAGGGTTCCAGCATTGGGAAGGCCCTGGAACGCAGTGGCCATGTGTGCAATGCTGCAGGTGCGATGAGCGTCCCACCAGATACTCAGGCTGTTTGTTTCAAGATAACTTGTGTTTGTTTTCAATAAAAGAAATATTACTTTTCTACCTTGCCAATATACACAGAACTTAGGTATGAGGAAAAGTAGGGGTTATTTTAATGATTTCTATCTTTAACTGATTAATCCAAAGATCGAAGGCAGGAGGAGAAGGGGATGGCAGAGGATGAGGCAGAGGATGGCATCACCAGCTCAATGGACATGAGTGTGAGCAAGCTCTGGGAATTGGTGATGGACAGGGAAGCCTGGCGTGCCGCAGTCCATGGGGTGGCAAAGAGTCGGACACCACTGAGCCACGGAACTGAACTGAATCCTTAACTCTGTTCTATATCTGTTCATAGAAAGCAACCAGTGAACACGCAGCTCTGTTACCTTTTCTGACTTTTGAAGATGCACTTGCATACTAATGACCCACTGTCCTGGCCTTTTTGTCCCCACAGAAGACAAAGTATGGACCATCGTGTCTCACGATCTGCAGATGCAGACGACGGTGGTGGGCTACAACCCCGAGAAATACTCGGTAACACAGCTTGTATACAGCGCCTCCATGGACCAGATCAGCGCCATCACCAGCAGCGCCGAGTACTGTGAGCAGTATGTCTCCTATTTCTGCAAGATGTCGAGGCTGTTGAACACCCCAGGTAGGCTGAGAATGGAGTGTTACTTTTAATTACTATCTCAGCTGGTGTTTGGAATTACCTAAATAATCCAACAGGTGTGGCTTATTGTCTTAACAGTCCAGTCTTCAAAGTGCAGGCAGCTGTGAAAGTAGAATAGCCCCACTTGGTTTATTTTCTGGAGAAGGAAGTTAAGAATGTACAATTTTTGTTAAAAAAAAATCCATTGTTTCTTAGAGTTTTTCAGTTTTATATGCATACGTGTGTGTGTGAATGCTTCTAGTGCATAATTATCAGTATTTGCTTTGGGCAAAAGTTTGTGAGAGTTCCTTATGAACTTTCAAGTAATTCCCTTTGAGTTCTTCAGCTGTCTTTAATGTACAGATGAAAGAATTCCAAAGGCTATCTGCAGGTAAATAGCGTATAGAATAGTGATAGAATTTAGTGCTCTTCGTGGTCTGTAGTCATTTAATAGTATCTGTTGGTCTCAGGAAATCTGCCGTTGTTGTTGTTGTTGATGGTTTGTATTTTTTCCCATGATGGCTTATTGTAACAATGCTAAAGGATTTATATATGTGTGTTGGGGGTAAAGAAAATTGGAGAATTTATAAAGGATGTATTGGAAATATCTTTACCACAAGAGACATATACTTTGGGATTCTTGGCAGTAAATTCAATATGTTGACAGCAAACTAATCTCTCCATCTATAGTATAAAATAGTAGAAATAAAGTATATGCTTTGAGTCAGAGAAACAGGTTCACACTTTTCATCCCGGATCTGTGACTTTGGAGTCACTGAACCCCCTCTGCCTTAGTTTCCAATGTCTTTCAGTCAAATAGGGATCCTATTTCAAAGTGATTGTGAAAATTGAATGAGATAATGTACTAAGGGCTTATTGTAAGTCTTAATGCACTTAAGGACTTAATAAATAGCAAATAGTATATTGATTATTTTTAAATTATTAAGCAAGTTTGGAAGTGGCATTATGTCAGAGACCAATGGGCTGTTTTATGCCCTAAATCACTGTTGTACTGAGACGTGTTGCAGGGAGTTGCTTACAGAGAATAGTTATAAGCAGAACTGTATATACTGTTTTGAAGATTACAGTGCTTTTATGTATAAAGCCTGTACTCACATTACAGACAAGTATAACGTAGGAATTATAAGAAAGTAAAATCTGTAAAATATGAAAAGGATTGGTTCAGAGAATTAGTGCTTCTGCTCTTTAGAGAAAGAAGACTTGACTGAGGCTGCAATGTTGAAGTGATGCTTTATTAAAGATGTTGAAAGGCAATTTGTGGTGGGTAAACAAGAGTCAGGAAGACAGAATACAAAAGATCCATCAGGCCATGATGAGAAGTGGTTTAGCAGAAGCAGAGCTCATGTTGAAGAGCCGTAAGAAATAAGGTTGAAAGTGAATATGGGAGACACTGTGAAGGAAACTAAACACAGTGCTAGCAATTTTCCCTGATGGCCTGGACTTCTCAGGTTTCACCGTGCATGCAAATAACCAGGAGGGATTAATACAATGCAAATGGCAGGGCTCCATTCCCTGAAATTCTGACTCAACAGGTGTCAGGTGGGCTCCAGAATTTTCATTTGTACTAAGTGCTATGGACTGAATTGCGTTACCCAAAGTTTATATGTTGATATCCTAATCCCTAATATGACTGTATTTGATATAGGGCTTTTAGGAGATAATTAAGATTAAATGAGATTTTAAGACTGGGTTCCTAACCTAATCTGATGGTTTATAAAAAGAGGAAGAACCAAGAAGAGAGCTCTCACCAGAAACCAAACTGGCAGCACCTTGATCTTAGACCTATAGCCTCCAGAAATGCAGGAAAATAAATGTTGATTTTTTTTAAGCCAACAATGTGCTGGAGTTTTGCTATTGCAGCCTGAACAGACTAGTACAGCGAATTCCCAGGTGGTGGTGAAACAGCTGAGCCAGAGACCACTCGCAGAACCCTGACTGTGTGTCATGAAACCCCTTTAAGTTCCTGCACCTGTTTATCTGTCCACCTTCACCTGTCACAGTCTTTTACTATTTTTTTTTTTAACTGGATCCTGCTTCCAGTGCTGGGAAATGTCAACCAAGGACTGAGAAAACCCAGGGCACTGGGCACAATGAATGAGTCCCATCAGCTGGCTGCACTCAGTTTCATGAGGGAGAGTGCCTTGTTGAAGTTCATTCCAAAGACTCCAGTCCTGGAAGGGACAGGGCTGAGGGAAAACTGCTAACTAAGAAAAATAAATTGGTACCATGAGCTTTATTTTCCTTATTTTCTTCTGTTTCTCTATTAAACTCCAAAGTCAGCTTGTTTGCATTTTGCTCTGGTGGTGAAAAAACACAATGCAGCTTCCAAATAAGTTTATCTTACAGTTCAGTTCAGGCAGCCTGAGAACTGGGCTGGAGGTAAGGGAAGAAGTATACTTTTAGAGCCTTTGGCCTTCCTGTCCCCTAGCCACCAAGAAGCCTCTCACACTTGTTACCCCCTTTTGAAAACACAGGATGTCCAAAACCATCAGGAAACGTGGAATAAATCTGTCTTTAAGCAACATTTCAGTTATGTTTTCTAATAATAAGCTAAACACACTTCTCTTTAACCTCCAGACACCTTTTCAGAAGAAGAACTACCAAATCGAAATCAGGAATGAATTGTTAATCTGTACAGTAAGCACACTCTTTTCTTTGTGTTTCCAAACATTTGCAGATTATCATCGTACTTTATAAACTGTACCTTGAAAATATTATCATATGCTTCTTGCCTTAGAGGATACCCTCCATGTATCTGATTTTAGTCACATAGAATTGGTAGTTAATAAATGTTTGCTGACTGGAATGAAATGAAAATTACATTGTTTTAAATGTTACTTCATCCAATATTCAGGGAGTTGTTTTTAAACAAGTATGAGCGTCGGAATTTTCAGGTTGCTCATCACAGTGGTGATTCCAATGATTTTGATTTGGGAGAACTTGGTCAGGGTACAGGAATGTCTGGTTTTAACGAACATCCATGAGTCATTCTGTGAACTCTGTATTGAAAAATGCCATCTTTAATTTATGTTATGAGGATAAAATTTGGATTTTAAGGTGTTAGTCCTCTGTGTGGAAGAAGATGAAAGGGAATGTTAGAACTGTCTGACCAATGGAAATAAAATGGCATGTATACTACCTGTTCATCCAGCTAGAATAAACTGGCATAGTGGCATTTTAAAAATTCTTTTCATAGACTAAATGTTGTAAAGTGAATTTCAGCCTACTCTTCTTAGTCATTTTTCACATCCCAATTTCTATTTTCTGGGCTAATTAATCAGTAGACAGCTGAGGCAAGGAAAAGAAGTGGTTGATACAGCAAGTTTTCCTGTGTGACTGTATTCTGCATATGTCCAAGTATAAGAGAACACAGTTTAATACAAATCTTTAATTTGCTGTTTTAAGGAGCTGATGTTTGCTGTAATTGGTTTTTTCCTTCCTTCCTGGTAACATTCCATTTTAAGCATCCATTTACTTGTTCTTAACTAAGGCTGAATTATATTGGAACTTCTGCAGTAGTACTTGTGACATCTGTTTGAATACAAAGTATATTCATTACAGTCGAGGCAATTAAAATGAATATCAAATGGGTTTGTAATAGCTTTGCACTTAAAATGTTATTCTTGGTTTTAAGAGCCCTTTTCTTCAAGTGTTCATCTGGGGCTATATAATTTCTAGTGATACTTATGATAAAGAGTTGATTTTATATGTATATGGACCTCAATTTTATTTTGATAAATGTGTGGTTGTATCTAACCATTAGCTAACAAATGTAGACTTACTCATTAATGGTCTTTCACAGCTTTTGCAAGAATACTAATATATGGCTTGCAATGTTATCACTTCTTTCTACTACTACAAAAATTTTAAAAAGAATCAACTTTAAAATAATGCTTTTGCCATTCTTTATGGCCATACCTATTCTTGCAATATAGCTATTAGTTCAGTTATGCTTCATCAAGTTTACAAAAGACATAGAAACAAGAGAAAGTTATTTCATACTAATTTGAAATTATAAATAAACTCTACCCATACAGGAAAAAAAAAACTTCATAGCTATCCAAAACCACAAGGATGTCAATATGTTTTATGTTTATATCCCTAGAACTGCAAATATACTGATACCTGAACTTAATGAAAGGCAGAAATCTTTAAAAGTGAAATCTACTTCTGAAAATAGCTGTCTCAGGAGTTGAATTTGATAAGTTAGATACCAGCAGAAGTTTCATTAGTTACCACATGAGTTGTCTTAGTCAACAATCCTAATACTTTTAGATGGCAAAAATAGTTCTCTCTATTTGGACAAAACCTATTAGCCCGATTTTAAATGCTTACCTGTGTATCTAAGATGCACTGTTGTCATGTACTTATTTTACAAAAGTTATACTTCCTAATACAGCATTTTCTGCTAAAGTATTCCCTACATATGTGAATATTTATTTAATTACAGGGATATAAAGTTGATGTGTTTTTCTGTTTTTATGACTACATTCACTGTTGTTCTCATTGGTTCTCAGTGCTCATTTCTTTTCACTGTGTGCTGTAGTTTTGTTCTCATCAGTCGTAGTTCTATACTTTATTTTTTAGAAAGAAGAAATATAAATCATTCATCCTTCTGAGTAGTTTACTATTAGATTTTGTATCTCTTGAAAGGAGTTATGTTCACAGATTTTGGCTGTGAAGTAAGCTGCATAAAATTCAGTATACTTGAGCGTCGCTGCTCTGTGACTCGGTGTCATCTGAAACACAAGAAGGGGCTTCCCCGATGCCTCAGCAGAAAACAATCCCCCTGCAATTTTGGAGACCCAGGTACAATCCCTGGGTCAGGAATTTTCCCTGGAGAAGGAAATGACAACGCACTCCAGTCTTCTTGCCTGGAGAACTCCATGGACCCAGGAGCCTGGCAAGTTATAGTCCAAAGAGTGTCAGAATCGGACTTGACTGAGCAGCTCACAGAGACACACAGGAAAGACAAGAGCATGACTCTGGCTTTGTAACTTATAACTTAGTTTCAGAAAAATTCTAAAGTTTGATTGTTCAGTTGCTAAGTTGTGTCTGACTCTTTGTGACCCCATGAGCTGTAGCACACCAGGCTTCCCTATCCTTCACTATTTCCTGGAGTTTGCTCAAACGCATGTCCATTGAGTTGGTGATGCCATCCAACCATCTCATCCTCTGAAGCTCCCTTCTCCTTTTGCCTTCATTCTTTCCGAGCATCAGAGTCTTTTCCAATGAGTCGGCTCTTGGCAGCAGGTGGCCAAAGTATCGACGCTTCAGCTTCACCAGTCCTTCCAGTGAATATTCAGGGTTGATTTCCTCTGGGATTGTTTAATAGCCTTGACATCCAAGGGACTCTCACGAGTCTTCTCCAAAGTGAATTTTCTGTTTGTGATACGCATTACAAGAAACTATGATATTTAGCCTTTGAAACAACATAGATAAAACATCGCTCAACTGCAACTAAAGACTGGTGTTTTCCATGAATAAGATTTACTGTGACTAGTCAGTATGTTAATCAAAAAATTAATCATTTTTCTAATTAATCATTGTGTTAAATAATTGTACTGAGACTGGAGGATACAATTAAATGAAACAGGCAAAGAAAATAGTAATAACTAAAAGGCAAAATAGAAAATTAAATCTAGCAATGTTCTAAACCCAGTCAACTAGCATCTTCGTTAGAGAATCCTATAGTTAAAAGAAACTGAGTGACCACAGGGAAAAGTAAAAGCCGGTTTCAGGAATGTGGAGAGGAGTTGATCAGTCTCAGCTGGGAAAAGGGGTGAGATAATCAGTCCACACATGTTTTGTTTCTTGTGTATCAGGGATTATGATGACTGAGATGTGAAGGAGTCATACGTGTTAACTAAGAAAAAACGGCAGGGGGACTTCTTGCTTTGAGATGTGAGAATGGGTACTAGTCTGAGATGCAGGTCAAGGAACACAGTACTTGGAAGGAAATGAGGGGGGTCCGAGTGGCTGTGGCAGAGAACCTAGGGTAAGAGAGAAAGAGAGGGAAGGGTGCTGAGGTCAGTCCAGAGTCTCTGTGATGCTAAGGGTTCCACCGGAAGGGCGAAGGGAATCACTGTAAGTAGGAAAATCCTGGCTGTGACTTGGAGGATAGAATCCAAGAAGGGCAGAGTTTGTGTGATGAGATCACCTTCCAGAATGTCACAGGAGTACAGGTGAGACTGTCTGACTAGGAGGTTCACTGGGAATTAAGAGGAATATTTTTTTTTTTTAATTTAGATGGTAGAATGAACAGGATCTGTGATTGTATATACATGGAGTGACGTTAGGGGAGGGAAAATGGTCTTCCCGTGTTCCCAGGAATAATGGCAAAGTGAATGACTAAGAAAGTTGTAAAGCCTTCACAAGATGACTCAGAGAAGTTATAGGAGAAGCAGGAAAGCAATAGAAAGAAAGAAAACGCTAATTTGCAAAAGTGATTCAAGGAGAAGATGCTGCTGACGATAGGGACTCAAAGTCATGATCAGAGCGGTAGAAACAGAATCAAATTAGAAAAGCCTTAAAATGGGGAAGCCGAAGAAAATGTGTGTTTAACAATCAACAAGTTAAAAGCAAAACCAGGAAAACTTAGATATGGTCAGTGGGAACACATCATAAAAGGAAGTCAGCCCCTGCTTTGGCTGTAGTGAGGCCACTGGAGTTTCATGTCTGTGTTGTCTGGGAGTGGAGCTGCTGAAGAATAAATGGGAAATGGAAAGAGCAAATGAAAGCTTAAAAAATTTTTCCATGGTAAAGGGATGGCTAAATGCAGAAGTACTGCTTAACTGGAAGGCAGAGCCTAAGCAAGGGTTTGGGATTTTTAAAAATAAGGGTTATGAGTTGGTTTATAAATGTGGGAGGCAAAGGAGAGGATGCAGCTAAAGATATGACAGACAAGGCATGTCATAGGTCCCAGGAGAAAGAGAACAGAGTACGGAATTTGCCTTGCAAAGAATGAACACGTGCTCTGAGAAAGGAGATGAAGGAAAGAGTGGAGATTTCCATTAAATTCTATTGGCCAATACTATTATAGACATTATATCCCATTTAACTCTCAAAGTTATGCAAAGTAAGTTTTATTTTCTCCGTTTTGTCAAAACCAAGACTCAGAGAGCTGAATAAACTCACTGCATGTTACTACAGCTGGAAGTGCGCAAGCTGGAGTTCAAAGGCAAATCTGTTCTATTATGAACCTTCTTGTTCTGACACATTAAGAAAGTGTGTACATGCAGTATTATCGGAACTCACCCCATCTCTTCAACCACGATGAAAGAATATTTTCTCTCTTGGCCTTTACTTTTTCTGTTTATGATTAGAAATACTCTTTGTTAAGGGATCTTGGGTCAAGTCTAATATTTCTGATTAATAAATTAATCTTAAGGTCAGATTTACTGAGGGTAGCCTGTCTGGCTTCCACTAAAAATGTGCTCATTTCAAGTTGCCAACATTTTGAACTTCAAGGTGAGATTTTTAAGAACATTTTATAACTTCATAAAGATTATTTTTATTGCTGCCAGTTTTATTTTGTGAGTGCTTATGTGTGTGTAACTCCACACACACATAGCTGCGTTTAGCTTCATTTTTAATAAATATCATAGAAATGAATGAGAACTTTGAAATTATCCTATATCACTTAAAATTTGAGAATAATCTCTTCATGTGTTTAAATCATAAGCTTTTTCATTGTATACTATCTTTAAAATTATTTATTTTAATAACATACAGTGAGGATAAACCTAATTGGCTAATTTTATAAATTATGATTGCATTAATCATTTTAGCTAATGTATAGTTAATTTACAATGTTTTATTAGTTTTGGGGGTACAGCAAACTGGTTGTTATACACACATATATATTCTTCTTCACATTTTTTTCCATTATAGATTGTTACAAGATATTTCCCTGTGCTATACAGTAGGTCCTTGTTGATTACCTATTTTATATATAGTTGTGCATATGTGTTGATTCCAAACTCACAGTTTATCTCTTCCATCCCTACCCCCACTGTCCTCTTTGATAATCATAAACTTGTTTTCTATGTCTGTGAGTCTATTTCTGTTTTGTAAATAAGTTCATTTATATCATTTTTTTAAGATTCCCTGTATAAATGATACTATGTTTGTCTTTGTTTTATTTACTTAATATGATAATCTCTAAGTACATTCGTGGTGCTGCAAATGGCATTACTCATTGTTTTTTATGATTAATTAATATTCCATTGTGTATATATACCACATTTTCTTTATCCATTCATTTGTCATTAGACAGGTTGTTTCCATGTCTTGTTTATTGTGAATAGTGTTGCTATGAACTTTGTGGTAGCTTTGTCATAGTGTCTGAGGTCAGGGAGCCTGATTCCTCCCGCTCCATTCAAAATACTTGTCTTAAACAAGATATGGAAAAAAAGAGAGTTTTACTATAAAAATATCTTGAAAATATCTAGAATATTATTGAGGAATTAGTTATGTATTCAGCAAACATTCACTGAATACAAAATACTTTGCTGGATTCTGTGAGAATACAAGAAAGACAAAGATAATAGTTTTTAAGGTAACATTTTCCTTAAAATATAGACTGAAATGATATAATAATGAAAGCAAGACATTTTGTATATGACCTAGATGTTGAAGGGACTTTGATGGTACATCTTGGATGAAAGATTGAATAAATTTAGAATTCATAATAGTTTAAAATTTTTTGACTTGTGTATTTTCATTAGTGGATTCTTCCTCCTTTGTTTACAAAGGTTACCTCTGAAGGGAAGGTCAGGAAGCTTATGAATAGGAGATAAGGGTTTCAAGTTCTGTTGTCCGGTGTGTGTCAGTCCAAGATCAACCAGAGAAACGAAAAAGTAAAGCTACACATCTCAGAGATTACTGGGAGAGATGAGTCTACATGATAGTAGGACCTGGCTAGTAAGTCTAAAGTTCGGCATTGTCAGGGGAGGCAGGCTGGAAGTCCAACAAGAAGGTGAATCTGCTATCCAAAGACAGACCATCTTCAGGGAAGACTCAGCTTTATTCTAAGCTCTTTCACCTGATAGAATCAGCCAGTCCAGATTACCTAGCAGACTTCTTTTATATAGTCAGTTGATAACAGACTTTGATAATTTCTATAAAACCCCTCATGGCATACCTAGGGTTTAGTTGAAAGCCTGGGCACCTTAGCCTAGGTAAGCTGATTCATAAAGCATCACGGCCAGTGAAGATTATTTTTTAAGTGAACAAGCGAGCCATTCTAGAGTATCAGTGGCTTGTGCCCTCAGCTGTGCAACGTGTGCCTCTCTGTGTCATCACAGACAGGTAAGACTGACCTTTCGAGGTGTCGAGGAGCATTTCATTCTCATCTCTCTCCATTTTTGAGGAGGGTACATTTGATCTTGGAATCAAAATGCCACACGAAGTATCAATTTATACAGTTATGCGATAACAATTTAAATGAATCAAATAGGTCAACTTTAGTCAGGAGGATAAGTCAAAGAAACGATTTTCCTCTTCTCTGTATAGTTTAAGGAAAAAAGAGCTGTAGGTACTTCTGTTTCACATTTCAGCCAAGTTGTCATGTATCCATAGGGGATATGGCATTATAAACTCATTTACCGTTTGGACTTCTGCCTAGAGGAAGCATCTCCACTGGTCCAAGTAAGAACATTCTATATCCCTAACCTTCGAAAAGCTGCAGAATGCTTCACTCACCCTCTCTACACTATTTTGCAGTCTTGTTGTTTACTCACAACTGAATCAAATCCCATTACCTTAAAGTAAAGGTAATGTTGAAGAAGTTCAGAGAAATGAAATTAAAAGAACTAATTTTTCTGGAACTACATATGAAAGAAATAATAGATGAGTTTTATTTCTAAGTCTGTATGTATTTTCCCACAAGTGAGTGACAAAGCTTCTCTAATGTCACTCAAATAGCAGCTGGTTTCTATTACTCTGTTGTGTTTGCATATTATGCACCAAAACCAGCAACTGGTTGTTTTTATGATGGTGAATAATTGTTGCAGGCTGTTAACTGACTAGCGATGCCACAGCCTCTTTGACTGTAACCTGATATCTTAAATTTTCTTAAAATGATATTCTTTTTTCTCTTAGTATTGGATCTGGAGTTCAGGCTAAATATATTGTTACCTACATGGTTGGATGAATAATACTTAAAAATAATTATCTCCAAATTAGATAATGACATAAATGGAAGGGAAATGGCATTAGTATTGAGCATTTACCATGATCATTCACATGTAGTGGCTCATTTCGTCTTCTGCCCCCCAAACTTTGTATATGTCACTGTTTTTATTTTATAAATGAAGAAACTTAACTTCAGAGGTGTTAATTAACTCGCCAGAGGAAAAAGGGTAAATAGGATGATGAGAGTCCAAACCGAGATTAAAATCTTGGCTTACATACCTCTAGAAATCATGTTTTTTTCCTACCAATAAGTTTAAAGGCAGAGGGGAAGGGAAGGAAAGGATAAATAGTAGGGGAAGGGAGAGAAAGGGGAGAGAAAAGGAAAGATAAAAGTAAAATGGGCCCCTGATATGCTAATTGATTATGAATTTTTCAATTCTTTCTAGATTGCAGAATTACTGGGTGATTTTAGCATAATTAAAGATGAAGGCTGAAGCATTTTTGTTAAGCAGTAGGCCAAAAGAGACATTTATAAGAGCTGCAAAACCTTCCTTTTGAAAGCCTACCTTTTTGTTTTCAATATCTCTGATTTGGACCTGACAAGTATATTACAATAATATAGCTTAGATGACAATTTGTTTGGAACTGTATTGGAAAAGGTCTTACACAAAAGAAAGAAAAAGAGGGCTGTCTTTCTATAGAGCACTTGACTTTCATGTTTTTAATATCAAAGTGTTTCAAATAGAACAGGCGAATTGTATATTGATGAAATACAAAAATGTTGCAAAAGGTTATCCACATTGTTTCAGACATAAGATATGAAAACAATATGTTGACATTTCCTTTCTTTTTATCTTTGCAGAATAAACTCATATTCCTAAGCCTAAAACACGTGACCTGCCTGACACTGTGTTCTTTTATTAATTTGTTGTTGACAGATTGCTCAGAATCCCTGTTAGAATGAGGGGAGACAGAGATGACAAAGCCTGCCAGTGGGTGGGCAAGGACTGGGGGTGTGCCCTAGGACACTGGCATGAGTAGAATAGTCAACCCCGAGATGTACAGATTTGTCCTCTGAAGATAAGGAATTGTTTTCTGTTAAAATAATAAAATGACCCTCAGTTCAATCTTAGTAAGAGAGGACCAGGGGCGGTGATTCCACACTAAATAACAGGATGGAGAGAGAAGCCAGAGAGAACAAGGAAAATAACTAGAGCTGACAGCCCATTCTGCAGTTATGTCCAGCCAGACCACTGATTATACTTTTAGTATCTTATAATTTTTATAAAATCATATTAATCTAGTTAGCCCCAGTGTTAAGATCAAGGCATCTTTCTTCTTTGAAGAATACATGTAAAGAGAGCTAGAAAGTAAAACAAAACATCAAAACAGTAAGGTGATCAGGGCAACAAGGTCGTGAGAACTGGTATTATGAGGTCTCTCAAATGAATCTTAGTATATAACCATGCGCAGACAGAGGTTTCAGCTCTATTAACCAGTCACGAGTTTGCACAAAGAGAATTGATAGAATAATGTAAAAGGTTTTCATGTATAAATGGAAGTATTAATAAAATAATGCTGAGCAGAGAAGAAATGTGTTCTGAGTAGTCGGGAAGAACACATTTCTTCTCTGCTCAGCACAGAGGTCTTATAGATTGTCACAGAGGGTCTGAATTTGGGAATCACTGCACACCCATATGTTATACAAACTAACAAAAGGTTGAAAAAAATGGCAAATGAATATAGTAGATGATTTTAAGATGGCTATGTGTCTTTGGATTATTTTAGCTTTCTTATTTTTATACATTATTTTTTAGATATGAATAATCAACATCTAAAAATGTACTCTAAAAATGATGTTGAAATGACAAGATAACAACGTTGGCGTCTTCCTCCTTCCACCCTTTGGCAATTTATTATTCCTCTTCTTTCCAATCTTGAAGTAGATACTTCAAGATTAAGCAAAGCGCCCACTGCAGCGATATATATATATATGCATGTTTTTTCATCCATTGGGTTGTACCAGTGCATGTCGCTATAATAATGTATCTATATGTGTTTAAATACATAAATAGTACACTTGCATACACATACACACACACACACACACACACGAAGCCTCCGTGGTTCTAAAATAACCTACCCAACTTGAATGCCTGCATCAACCTGTCCCTCAAATGAGAAACTGATGATATCCGATAGGCTTCTGTACCATATGTCACAGACTGCTTGAAAACTAACAATATATGGAACTTATTTGAAATGCAAACAAAACAGATTTCTTATATGGGATAGGTGTCTGCTATTAAAGTTGAAAATGGCACTTGTGGGGAAAATAATCAGGCTGGAGATAGCTAAAAGATGGCTGTAATTTACTAAATTGATAACTGTAAGTGAATATAAGATTAAAGTGACAGAGGTGGGAAAATTAAAACTAAGCATAACTTGATACTATATAGCTGAAGCTAGAGTGTTCTAGCAAAAACAGATCTATTCAGTGGGGAGGGGTAGGCTTTGGTCAAATATGGGAGATAACTATCTAAAGTAGTATAGACCATATATAAAATTTAAAATCATCTGGAATAAGAATATATACCCCCCAAATTTTAAATCAGTTTTTCTACTACCACTCAGAATAGCTATTATCGTATTTCCACTGGAGAAGGGAAAGGCTACCCACTCCAGTATTCTGGCCTAGAGAATTCCCTGGACTGTATAGTCCATGGTGTCACAAAGAGCCGGACACGACTGAGCAACTTTTACTTCACTGTGTTCAGTATCACCTTAAGACAGGGACAGTTTAGCTCGGGCAAAATGTATAAAATACATGTAGGCATGTTGCAGAGAAAGAAAGCACAAGTGATCTGAAGAGGAGAAGTATAACTGGAGTTATACAAGTGGGACAACAGCTTTCCTGGTGATTCAGACGGTAAAGAACCTGCCTGCAGTGCAGGAGACCCTGGTTTGAATAGTCTATAAAAAAGAAGTCCTTGAGAAAACAAAAATAATATTGAATAGTCTTGGAAATTTCATTTTTAATGAGAAAGTAGAAAAACAAAGAAACTGAGTTTCATTATTAGAAAGATTGAGTGGAGATTTTATCTGAAGCAGCTTCTTAGGATACTATAGATGAAATGCTTGCCTATGCATAGAAGTTTCAGGAAGGAAAAGAAACCTAGCTTGCTCCATCAAATTCTGGGAGCTGAAATTAGATCACGCAGAGAAGTTGTGAAGGCTGTCTCTCAAGATATCTGACATTACCTTAATGAGTTTTCTGCGATTCAAAGTCAGATTCTTGTGATAGAACTTGATTTATCCACACACTCTAGTTTGATCTCAAATATAGTCAGAGTCTGTGGGATTGAGATCTGCAATCAAAATGCAATTATATTAATTCACAGCTGTAAGGTTGCTGATGGTGTAGGATGGACTGGCTGGCACATTCGATGCTGGCAAGGTATGTGGCGAGCCAAGTTGTAAATTGGGATGCCAGTGCATCGATTTGTAATGAAAAATGGAATGCTCAAGTTACTGGACACTTGTGTTCTCTGCCCTGCCAGACTTCCCCATGGAGGGTTATCATGTGAGGAGCCAAATTAGAATCAGACAGCTGCTTCTCAAGCATGGAACCAGAGCAAGAGGAGGAAATTATGATTTGAGAGTTAAAGAGAATAGACAATCTTTGGACCATGGAGCCCTCTTCCTTACATTGTTGTTCAGCCACTCAATTGTGTCTGAATCTTTGCAATCCTGTGGACTGGACCAGGCTCCTCTGTCCTTCACTATCTCCCAGAGTCTGTCCAAACTCATGTCCATTGAGTTGGTGATGCCATCCAACCATCTCATCCTCTTCTTCTGCCTTCCATTGTTCCCAGCATCAGAGTCTTTTCCAATAAGTCAGCTCTTTGCATAGGGGGCCAAAGTTTTGGAGCCTCAACTTCAGCATCTGTCCTTCCAATAAATATTCAGGGTTGATTTCTTTTAGGATTGACTGCTTTGATCTCCTTGCAGAGGAAGGGACTCTCAAGAGTCTTCTCAAGCACCACAGTTCAAAAGCATCAATTCTGTGGCACTCAGCCTTCTTTATGGTTCAACTCTGACATCCATACATGACTACTGGAAAAACCATAGCTGTGACTAGACAGACCCTGTAGGCAAGGTAATGCTTCTGCTTTTTAATACACTGTCATAGCTCTTCTCTGAGTAGTAAGTGCCTTTTGATTTCATGACTTTAGTCACCATCTTCAATGATTTTGGAGCCCAAGAAAATAAAATAAAATCTGCCACTGCTTCCATTTTCTCCCCATTTCATTTGCCATGAAATGATGGTACTGGATGCCATGGTCTTAGTTTTTTCAGTGTTGAGTTTAGTACGATATAAAGTTCATATTTCTTACCATGCTTTTGCCCCATACTGACCTATCTTTCCAGCTTCTTCTAACCCTGTCCTTTATTACAAAGGTTCCCAACCTCTAGGATCTAAGGAGTTCCCAGCCTCTAGGAGCCTGATGATCTGAGGGGGAGTACATAATAGAAATGAGGTGCACAATAATGTAATACACATGAATCATCATGAAACTATGCCCTCCCACTCCAATCCATGGAAGAATTGTCTTCCATGAAGCCAATCCCTGGTGCCAAAAACTTGGAAACCACTGCTCTATTATTTAGCTTTGCTAATACATGCAGTCAGGTTACAGTGAAGTCATGCTAGCCTGCAAGCCATTTATACTCTTTGTAATAATTTTGTCCCAATCCTTTAAATGTTGATATTTTATTTAAACTCAGAAGCCAATCTTATTTTCAAAATTCTTCAGGAACCCCCCCAACAAGACCCAATAGTGACAACCTAAGACAATAAATGATTTCTTAAGTCCTTTCCAATCCTATCTTTCTGTCAGAAAAATGTTTCTAATGCTGTATTATTGCACATGGATAACTGAATTTCCTTTCCAAAGGATAGGAGAGACAAAGAAAAGGAAAATTAGGCAGACTTAAAGATGTGTCCTACATATAACTAAATCCTTAATGATGTTTTGTTCAGTTCTGGAATAGGGGGGAATGACATTGATCAAGATGTTTACATTCATTGCTAGGAAACTTGAATTTTGGCTCCCCATGGAGATCAAATGGAATATGCAGATATAGTACTTTATTTCTTAGTAGCTTTTATAGATATTTTGATCATTTTCTTCATATTAGACTTCCAGTTTGGAATTGACTGTGAAAATGAAGAAATACTTGCTCAGCAAAAAAAAAAAGTCTTTTGACAGATGAAAACATGTACTCCCTGGAAGCTTCTGTGATAACAAACACTACCAAGATGGAGAAACCATTGGGGTGAATAAACCTTATTATCTATCTGTGTGCTCTCACTGAAAATACGAAAGGCAACCCATGTGTTTGCATGGAGCTCCACTGGAAAGCTATCTTGTGATAATAAAAATAACACAAGGACTACAAATGACAATGACTAGAGACTAGTACAATTAATTTGTAGCCAGATATATTAAATTCAAGGCTGATAGTAGATTTACCCCTGGGAAGGAAAAGAAAAGAATGGAATGAGTTTTATTTTAAATAACTCCTGAAACCTACCAGGATGTTGCCTAATGAGGTGATGTAATATCTCTTGATGCTAAATTTGCATAATGTCTTTTTTTCCCAAAAAGATTGCTTTGAAAGAATAACAAAGAAACTGAAATGAGGTAGAAAACAGAATAACAAAACACGAATATATTCTCAGTGCTTGCAAACATTAAAAATAGCTTTCTATCTTCTGATTCATTACTTCTCCTGAGAGCCTACCTGGATGTCCTCAGAATATAAAATAATATTTAAATTCATGCACTGTAACTTAGATTTCATAATAACTATGCCACTTGTCTAACAAATAATCATATGTGCATGTGTCATGCAAAGCAGCAGTGGGCAGATGAGTTGTGCCATGTTGCTCAGGACCAGACAAGCCCCTCTGAACAGCTTTATTTTATACACAAATTGTTGTGTATGAGGCCAGCTCTTTTGAAGATTGCTCAGAGAAGTCTGTCTTTTGCAGTTTATTTTTTCATTTTGTGCATTTTTCCTTTTAATGGAGAACTTTCTCCTCCTGTAGTTGTCTGTTTTCTGATCAACTGCTTATCCTAAGAGGGGCAAGTTTTGGTGCTCTCATTTTTTGATTACTCTGTCATCCCAGAGTCCATACATCTCCCTCTTACTGTTGCTGTCTTCCCAGTCTCATATGAGACCTACTGCTTATATTGTCTGACTTTGAAATCCTCACTATAGATACTGCAAAGTCTCTGCTGCCAAATATTTTATTTTTGTTACTTAGTTAAGTTTTACTATAAAAAGGTTTAAGTCACTGTACCCCCTTGAATATACTGTTTTGCTTTTAAAGTCTTCATGTTCAACTTTGAAATTGTTCCTCATCCCTTCATTTTTTTTTCCATTCATTCTCTGAATTAACATTTATTGATCATCTGCTCTTTTTAAGGTACTAAGCTAACTTTTCTAGGAGATTAAAAAGTGAGTAAGACCTGATTCCTTAAGGCAGCAGTTTCCTATTAAAAGTGCTTTAAACATCGTCTTCCCAGAGGGAAGGAGGAGGGTAGGAAGCTGGTGAGGCTTTGCATTCACATCGTATTTGAATTCACATCGTACCTAACATTAGCACTAAAAGTATCCTTCATTAAGGTCTTTGTTGAGGAAGCTGTGGAGCAGATTCAAATACGTTGTCCCTTGTCAGCATCTTCATATCTGCCTCCCACAGCAAACATGTATGTTAAGTACTCATATACAGACCTCTGCCTTCGAGGGTCTGCTGCCCTGGTTGCGGTGGCTATAAACCTATCCTAAACCTACTTCCCGATGACGTATGTATGTGTCTCCCTGGGCCCCTTTCCTGTACTCTCCTGCCTTCCTCTCCCAGCCATATCTTAGATATAGTGTATCTGTTAACCCAACCTCAAACTTCTGTGGTTTCAAGTGTTTTCCTTTGTCTCAAGAACTCAAATGTTTTCATAGCATATTTAATGTAATTTTTAGAGAATATAATGCCATCTTTCTATGACTCTTCTAAACTAACATTCTTGCTTTGTAACTTTAAGCTGTATATTTTTATTTCTGGATTCAGAATTATTGGACCCAGTTCAGTAAAGTTCAGTTCCCCACTTTAAGCCAGAGTCCATGCTGATGAGAGTAGGCTCACCGAGCCTTTTCATAATAGAATTTGGTGGTAGTGTGCTTCTAACCAGCTTTAAAGAAGATTCCACTACTCTGACCTTCCCAATCCAGCTGCTTTCCCAGTCACTGCTTTTTGATCTGAAGCAGTCACCCTCTAATCTACCAGCCTGAACCATTCTGAAATACTCGCCTCATGGAGGGTTTGAGTTGCATGCCAGTCACCAAAGCCACTATCCTTCATATCTGTGTCGCTAGTAAAAAGTACCAAGGCTCCTTAAGTGGTCCATCATCTTAACTCTTGGGAGCTGCACCTTAGTCCTGGTGCTTTTGTAGGTTTGCAACAAAGGCTAGTCAATCCTTTCTTATAAAAAGTCAATATCAATTTTCAAGATATTTGTTTTAATACACTTATGGCACATGTATTAATCAAGTATACACCCCCCAGTCTGATTTCTATAATATAAATACAATATCAGACACTTTACACAATAAATTTAACCCTCCCCTCTTCAAGGACCCTTTGCACTTTATAAACCAGATTCAGAGTCTCTGTCTCCATCACTGCCTGAAGGATAGCAACCCACTGTTGTCAGGAGTCATTTAGCCCACCACTGGGATGGCACAATCCCCAGATCTGCTCCCAAACCAAGGGCTGGATTAACGGTGCATCACAGCTCTTGGCAAGAGATAAGAGTAGAAAATAAAATTAAGGTGTAGAGGTTAGGCAGGAAATTTAGATAAAACTACTTGGAAAGTGTAGCCAAGCAAGACATAATTATCTAACTTATAATTAGTCCAGAACATCAGGCCTACCACCCCTAAAGGCTGCTTTTATTTTTTTCTTTGCAAAGAGACAAGTGATACTATCAAAGAGCAGATGGTCCTTTTGTATGAGTGCAAGTGAGTAATGGACATTTCTTACCTAAGAGTAGTCTGCCCAGACTTTGGTTTAGGAACTCCTATTGGCAACCACTTGTCAACTTCATAGATTATTATTCTATGTCTCCTATTCCTTTAGGCTACTGCAATTATTACATTAAAAAAAATAAAGGAGTTCTGGAAATTTTTAATAGCATCTCTTTAGGCCTATTGGCCTCTATCATCTAATTACCTAAAACCACCTAGCAAATTAACAGAATCAATTAAAGTCAATCAATTCGATCAATCTGAACATGACTCCAACAATTTTTGCTACACTTCAATTTTATTCCTTAAAAATCCTATGCTATACTTCATCTTGTAGAAAAGAGGA
>SJYC01149305.1:0-32463 GCA_006408675.1 Madoqua kirkii | reverse complement strand
TTTCACGATTGAAGATAATGTTTGCTGTGGGTTTGTTATATATAGCTTTTATTATGTTGAGGTATGTTCTTTCTGTTCCTGCTTTCTGGAGACTTTTTATCATAAATGGATATTGAATTTTGTCAAAGGCTTTCTCTGCATCTATTGAGATAATCATATGGCTTTTATTTTTCAATTTGTTAATGTGGTGAATTACATTGATTTGATTTGCAGATATTGAAGAATCCTTGCATCCCTGGGATAAAGTCCACTTGGTCATGGTGTATGATCTTTTTAATGTGTTGTTGGATTCTGATTGCTAGAATTTTGTTAAGGATTTTTGCATCTTTGTTCATCAGTGATATTGGCCTGTAGTTTTCTTGTTTTGTGGCATCTTTGTCAAGTTATGGTATTAGGGTGATGGTGACCCCATAGAATGAGTTAGGAAGTTTACCTTCCTCTGCAGTTTTCTGGAAGAGTTTGAGTAGGATAGGTGTTAGCTCTTTAAATTTTTGGTAGAAATTCAGCTGTGAAGGCCTCTGGGCCTGGGGTTTTGTTTGCTGCAAGATTTCTGATTACAGTTTCAATTTCCATGCTTGTGATGGGTCTGTTAAGATTTTCAGTTTCTTTTTGGTTCAGTTTTGGAAAGTTGTATTTTTCTAAGAGTTTGTCCATTTCTTCCACATTGTCCATTTTATTGGCATATAATTGCTGATAATAGTCTCTTATGATCCTTTGTATTTCTGTGTTGTCTGCTGTATGGTCATCTGAGTTAAATTCACCCATTCCAATCCATTTTAGTTCACTGATTCCTAGAATGTTGACGTTCACTCTCGCCATCTCTTGTTTGACCACTTCTAATTTGCCTTGATTCATGGACCTGACATTCCAGGTTCCTATGCCATATTGCTCTTTACAGCATTGGATCTTGCCTCTATCACCAGTCAAATGCACAACTGGGTATTGTTTTTGCTTTGGCTCCATCCTTTCATTCTTTCTGGAGTTTTTTCTCCACTGATCTCCAGTAGCATATTGGGCACCTAATGACCTAGGGAGTTCCGCTTTCGGTATCCTATCAGTTTTCCTTTTCATATTGTTCATGGGGTTCTCAAGACAAGAATACTGAAGTGGCTTGCCATTCCCTTCTCTAGTGGACCACGTTCTGTCAGATCTCTCCACCATGACCCACCCATCTTGGGTTGCCCCGCACATATGGCTTGGTTTCATTGAGTTAGACAAGGCTGTGGTCCTACTGTGGTTAGATTGACTAGTTTTCTGTGAGTATGGTTTCAGTGTGTCTGCCCTCTGATGCTTTCTTACAACACCTACCATCTTAGTTTGATTTCTCTTACCTTGGACGAGTAGTATCTCCTTACCGCGTTCCTGACCTTCAGTGTGGGATAGCTCTAAGCGCGGGCGGCTGCGAGAACCGGGCCGGCGCACTCAGTGCTGCTGAAAGGAGCTACCCTACGTCCGAGGTCAGGGGCAGCAGCCTAGAGTGCCAGGCTGCAACGGCACAGGAATGGTGGAGAAGAGCTACCATG
Organism: Madoqua kirkii; assembly: GCA_006408675.1. NCBI lineage: Eukaryota > Metazoa > Chordata > Mammalia > Artiodactyla > Bovidae > Madoqua > Madoqua kirkii. Next base: position 30,940 of record SJYC01149305.1, on the reverse strand, counting down.
TGTCTGAGGTCAAGGGCGGCGGCCGAGAGGAGTTACCCTGTGACCGAGGTGAGTGGCGGCCAGGAGGAGACACTCCATGTCTGAGGTCAGGGTGGTGACCGGGAGGAGACGCCTTGCATTCGAAGCTAGTGGCGGCCGGGAGGAGACACTCGCGTCCCAGGTCAGGGTGGCAGCTGGGTGGAGCTACCCTCCTTCCAAGGCCAGTGGTGGCCAGAGGAAACACCCCGTTTCCGAGGTCAGCGGTGGCCGGTGGGGAGACACCGTGCATCTGGGGTCAGGGGCGGCCAGAAGAAGCCACCTCGTGCTCGAGGCCAGGGGCAGTGACCCTGAGGAACCACCAGGAGCCCAAGGCCAGGGGCAGCAGCTGGAAGGAGCCACCCATGCTGAGGCCAGGGCCTAGGCCGGGAGGAGAAACTGAAGGAACAGTGGCTGTGCAGGCGCAGGAGGGTCTAGAGGAGCTATCCTACATTGGAAAGAAGAGGTGGCATGAATACTAGAGGTAGTGACTGGCTTGACCAGGATGGTGTTTTCACTCACCTGGAGCAATACATCCTGGAGTGTGAAGTCAGGTGGGCTTTAGGAAGCATTACTATGAACAAAACAAGAGGAGGTGATGGAAATCCAGCTGAGCTATTGAAATTCCTAAAAGATGATGCTGTCAAAGTGCTGCAGTCAGTATGTCAGCAAATTTAGAAAACTCAATGGCCACAGGCCTGGAAAAGGTCAGTTTTCACTCCAATCCCAAAGAAGAAGCAATGCCAACAAATATTCAAGCTACTGTACTGTTGCACTCAGTTTGCATATTGGTAAGAAATAAAGTGAAGTCGCTCAGTTATGTGCGACTGGATTGAGTGTAGCCTACCAGACTGCTTCTCCATCCCTGGGATTTTCCAGGCAAGAGTACTGGAGTGGGTTGCCATTTCTTTCCCCAGGAGATCGTCCTGACTCAGGGATTGAACTTGGGTCTCCTGCATTTTAGGCAGATGCTTTACTATCTGAGCCACCAGGGAATTCCATTACCAGGATTTCAACCAAGAACTTCCGTATGTATAAGCTGGGTTTCAAGAGGCAGAAGAAGCAGAGATCAGATGGCCAACATTCGTTGGATCATGATGAGAGCAAGGGAGTTCGAGAAAACATCTTAATTCTGCTTCATTGCTAAAATCTTTGACTGTGGAAAAATTCTTAAAGAGATGGGAATACCAAACCACCTTACCTTTCTCCTGAGAAATCTGTAAGTGTGTCAAGAAGAAGAAGTTAGAAGTGGACATGGAACAATGGATTGGTTCAAAATTGATAGAAGAGTATGGCAAGGCTGTATGCTATCACCCTGCTTATTTAACTTTCTTGTAGAGTACATCATGTGAAATACTGAGTTGGAGGAATCAAAGATTGTTGGGAGAAATATCAATAATCTCAGATATGCAGATGATGCCTGCCACTGTAATGTCAGGAAGTGAAGAGGAACTAAAGAGCCTCTTGATGAGGGTGAAAGAGGAGAGGGAAAAAGCTGGCTTGAAACTCAACATTAAAAAAAAAAATAAGGTCATGGCATCTGGTCCTATCACTTCATGGCAAATAGAAGGGGAAAAAGTAGAAGCAGTGATCAATTTTATTGGGCTCAAAAATCACTGTGAATGGTGACTGTAGCCATTAAATTAAAAGACTCTTTCTCGTTGGAAGGAAAGCTATGAGAAAACTAGAGAGCATATTTTAAAGCAGAAATGTCACTTTGCCAACAAAGTGTAATAATGTACAGATGTGAGAGTTGGACCATAACGAAGGCTGAGTGCCAAAGAATTGTTGCTTTCAAATTGTGGTGCTGAAGAAGACTTTGAGAGTCTTCTTGGACTGCAAGGAGATCAAACCAGTAAATCCTAAAGGAAATGAACCCTGAATATTCATTTGAAGAACTGATGCTGAAACTCCCATACTTTGGTCACCTGATGCGACCAGCCAACTCATTGGAAAAGACCCTGATGGAGGGAAAGATTGAAGGCAAAAGGAGATAGGGCGGCAGAGGATGGATGGTTAGATAGCATCACTGACTCAGTGGACATTAATTTGAGCAAACTCAATAGAAGATAGAGGAGCCTGGCATGCTATAGTCCGTGGGGTTACAAACAGGCAGACATAACTTAGACTGGTAAAGTCTAAGTTATTTGTTGTTGTTTGTGGCCAAACAACAACAATGTTGAATGACATTAGTCTCTGTACCCAAGCTGCTTCGCCATTTGTATATTTCGAAAATAATGTCTATTTAGGTCCTTTGCTTATTTAAAAATTCAGTTGTGTGTGTTGTTGAGTTGTAGAGGTCCTTTGACATTCTGGATACTAGACTGTATACAGTGATATGATTGGAGGACATTTTTTTTTCCATTCTGGATTTTCTTTTACTTTGGTTTTCAGAAATTATAAAATGTCTAATTTACCTGTTAGTATTCTTCTTATTCTTCTGTTGCTTGTGCTTTTGATATTATGTCTAAGAAATCATTGCCAAATCCAAGGTCATGAGGATTACCCGTTATATTGTCTTCATTAAGTCTTATATTTAGTTTTATGATCCACTTTAAGATGAGTTTTTTAATATGATGTGAGATGAGGGTTCACTTTGCAGATTTTTTGGTTATCCAGTTTTTTCAGTTTTATCATTTTTTGGAAAGACTGTTCTCAAATTCTTAGCACCCCTGTCGAAAATCATTTTGACTATTTTAAGTCGCTATTTAAGTTTACTTCTAGCTTCTCAGTTTTGTTTGTGTTGTTCTGTGTGTGTTATTACGCTAATCCCACATTGTTCTGAACACTCTGATAAAAGCTTTGTGGTATGTTTTAAAATTGACAGGTATGTCTTTCAACTTTTTCTTTCTCACGATTATTATAGTTATTTCTAGTCCCTTGCATTTCCATATGACTTCCGGGTCTGGCTTTTCCATGTTTGCTGAAAGGCCATTGAAATTTTCAAGGATTGTATTGAATCAGTAGGTACTTTTGGAGAGTACTGCCCTCTTAACAATATTAAGTCTTGTATTCCAGGAACATGAGATTATTTATATTTGTTTAGGTCTTCTTTCATTTCTTTGAGCAATATTTTATAGATTTTTGTTGTTGTTATCAGGGTAATGCTGGCCTTATTGAGTAAGTTAGTGAGTAGTTCTCTTTTGTTTTGTCTTTGAAAGAGTTAGAATTGGTGTTGGTTCTTCTTTAGTGTTTGGTAGACTTTACCAGTCTAAAAAGAGATGTATGTGATGTAAGAGATGGATGTGATACCATCCAGCCATTGCATATTGTTCACTGTTGATTGTGTTGTTCTATTTATCTCTGTTCTGATGTTTGTTATTTCCTTTCTGCTACCTTTAGGTTTTCTAGTTCCTCCAGGTGTAGTTAAGTTGTTTAGTTGTTTTGAGACCTTAAGTATGCATTTATAGATTTAAATTTCCTCTGTAGTACTCTTTTTGCTGCATCTCTTAAACTTTGCTATATTGTGTTTTTGTTTTCATTTGTTTCAAAGCATTACTTTTTGTTGCGGTTTTTCTTTCTTTGTCCTGTTAAGTTTTCACATACTTGTGTGTTGTTTTAGTTTTCACATACTTATGACATTCCTAGCTTTTGCTATACTTTCTAGTTTCATTCCACTGTGATCAGAGAATATATGATTTTAGTTGATTTTAGTTTATTTCAGTTTATCATCTGTGACCTAAAATACTACCTCTCCTGGAGGGTGTTCCCTGTGAACACTTGAGAAGAGTGTGTTTTCTGTTGGTTTTGTATAGAATGTCCCTTTATGTCTGGTAAATCTGATTCATTTATAATGTTTTTCTTTGCTGAAATTTTTAGATACTGCAGGGCCAGTGTTCTAAATTCAAATGAAAGAGCAAAGCTTTCCTAAGCAATTTGATTTTGCTAGTCTTTGTGCCCACAGGACCCATTCAGAAATATGCACCAGACTCTGAGTCAGCATCTGATTTCTGTGGCCCTCATTAGCAACTAAAAATTGCTTTTAAAAATCTTAAAAATATATCACCATCTAAAGTTGCCTCTATTTTCCTGTTGTCTCCCTTTTTTTCCAGAGATCCAATAGGTAAAAGTCAGAGCACAAGTTGTTAGTTACGGGGGCTTCCTCTGTTAACAGTACTGACTGTGAAAAGCCAGGGAGTTGTGTCCACTGAATACATAACTATCTTTGTTACTTTCTCTAATCAAGGTGATTTTCTTTCATATAAGAAATCATTAGCATACAATATTTTATATTAATTTTTTTGTAGATACCCACATAAAATAGCCACAAAATACAAATCACTTAAAAAAAGATTCTCCTTTTTTCCTTATCACAAAATGTGTTCAAACCCTTAGCAGCAAATTCAGCGTTTACAGTGTGAACATTTTAGCTGCCTGGGAAGGTACCAGCTAGATGGAACCCCTGCCTCTTCTGGGGCCTCACAGAGGCACTCCCAGGTTGAGAAAAAGACTATTTTCCTTCCAGTTTATTTAAAGCTTTACTCCTGACCTGGGAATTGAACATTTTTTCCTCCTCCTTGGAGGAGAGCAGAACACAAACTTTAAATTTTTCACCTGACCAAGCCCATCTTTGGAAATGTTTGGGGCCCTTTTCTGTCCTGGAGAGAAAACAAAAACCCCAGGGTTACCAGGGGTGTGCATATCCCTCCCTCAGGCCAGGGTGCTGGTTCCTGGGGTTAAATTTCCTGTTTCGAATACATTGGTAAATTTTACTTCTCACGGATTACAGCTCAGCTTCTATTTTAAAGTGTGAGTGGTTCCATGGCCGCCAGGGACCAAATTTTCATTATGTCCTACTCCTTCATTTTCTCTTGTACCAGACAATGGTTTTGCAATATTTGAGTGAGTTCAAATTGTTCTAGCAAATCCTGTTGCTGCCACCCCTGTGTCAGGGTTCCCAAGACCACCTCCATTTTAATAATTTGCTCGCAGGTCTCACAAGACTCCAGATATAGTCATTCCTAGGGCTAAAGTTTGCTACAGTGAAAGAGTAGGAAGCTGACTCAGCCATGGCACATAGGTAAAGTATGAGAGAGACCAGACACAAATCCTCTCCTGGTGGAGACACACAGAGTGCCTTAGTTCCCCTAGCAAAGAGTTGTGACCACACATGTGAAGTGTTGTCTTTACGTGCAAAGTATGGAGACTTGGTGCCCTGGGCTTTCACTGGGGCAGGTCATGTAGGCATCTCTGCCTGGCACTTGAGTAAGCTTCAGACCCCCCAGAAAGTAGCAGGTTTTAGCAGAGATCATGTTGTTTGTGCATTGTAGGCACAAGAATGGCTTCTTGGCAGTTAAGGACTAGTGAGAGCATTCACGAAATCCAGGTTCCCGAAGGCCAGCTGAGGGCCAACCCTGTAACAGACTTTTCTGGGGACAGCAGTATCAGGCCTTCTTTATCAGCTCTTTTCTTCACATTACCATAATTAAAGGTTGTTAATTTCTCACAGTGTTAAACATTTAGATGGTTATCTTTTGTTTTCCTGTTCTAATAAAAATATGAGTAATGAGTGTCTCTCTAATCATTTTTGCTTTTTGGAGTGGATCATAATTCCTGGAAATAGAGTAAATATCTTTTCTGAGAGTTTCTAAAATCTTCTACATATTTCTGATACATATTTATATATTTTGTCCTCTCCTTACCTTTTAAAAGTCTTCGTTCTCATCAGTAAATTTTTGATGGTATTTGTTGTATTGGTAAAAACTAAACTATAGATTATTTAAAATTATCATCTTCATTAATACTTAACTGCTTATTGGTTCATCTGCTTTTTCGGATGCTCTAATAGGCCCTAGTTGTGATAATGTTGAAGAAGACATGAATGCTTCTGCCCGAGGAGCTTCTGCTACAGTTTTGGAAGAAACACGGAAGGAAACAGCCCCGGTACAGCTGCCAGTTTCAGGGCCAGAGTTGGCCACCATGATGAAGATCGGAACCAGGGTCATGAGAGGCGTGGACTGGAAATGGGGTGATCAGGTCCTTAGAGATTTGAGTTAAACGCATTAGCTACACATTAGTTGCCCTCTGCGCATCCTGACCTGCATGCGATGAGTGGGTGGAGACTGGAATAAATACCTACACTCTAAAGACAGGTGTGGTGACAGGCGATGTAGTTACCAATTCCTGGGTGGGCAAATAGAATCTCAGCACCAGTAGAGAAGGGCAGCATCCTGGTCCAGGCCCCTTGAACAGGACCATATCTTGGAGGAGTAGCTGCTTGTTTTGGGACACTCCTGGCCTAGGCTTGACTTGAAGCTCAGCCTGGAGAAAGAGTGAGGGTGAGCAGGAGAGAGTAAACCACATCTGAATAGTCATGTTGTGAAAGCGCTGACCCTCCCTCTGTGAGCTGATGACCAGGTGCCAGTTAGGTATCCTGACTCAGCAGCTACAAGCACCTGCTTGGGCAGTGTCCTCCTTTCGCCTTCTCCCTCTAGCATCTTGCTCCCGTGTGTCTTTCGGGTGCCCCTGAGTAGAGGTTGGGACTGGGCTCTACACCATAACTGGAGTGACTAGCTAGGCCAGTGCACACCCTCTTGTGATGTGGAACATTCTTGTCATGTCCAGGTTTTCTCAGCTTCACTCTTAAGCATGTACCTCTTGAGAATCATCCCAGAAATCAGTGTGTCCAGGACAGAAGCAGCCTGAAAACAGCTTCTACTCGTGGAAATTAGAAGTAGAGTTTCAGTCTTAAGATTTGAGGGAAAATTGAAGAGGGAAAGGGAGTGAGGAGATTCTGGTGCTTGTTTGAGGTTCCCAACCTTGTGAAGCCCCATGAGGGATGAGGGGGCCAGTGAGCAGGGTGGCAGAACCAGGCGGGAAAGTCTGGTGTCTGCATTGGCTTATAGAGGATGCTAAGTGAGGTGGTTCTTTCCCCACTTACCTCTTTTTTTAGGAGTGTGGGCACGTTAATCCTGGTGTTCACTACAGTGATGAATTAAGCTCTGAGTATAGGTGGGTTTAGAGCCCTCCACTGACTTGAAGTCTGTGCAGCCACCCTTATAGGCAGTGTTCCAGAGAGAGGTCTGCACCCTCTTAACCAGTCTTTGTTTTGGCTTCCTCAGGATGGACCTCCTCCTGGCCTTGGCCGTGTGATTGGTGAACTTGGAGAGGATGGGTGGATCGGGTCCAGTGGGACACAGGCAGCACCAACTCTTACAGGATGGGGAAGGAGGGGAAGTATGACTTGAAGTTGGCGGAGCTCCCAGTCTCTACACAGCCTTCGGCAGAGGACTCAGACACAGAGGATGACTCTGGTGGGTGTTTGGGGGCCCTGGCAAGCTGTGTGCATGTGCTTTCTTTTGGGAGTGAGAGTGGCACTCTGTAGGTGAAGCTTTCCATGAAAGTCTGGTTGAGACACACCCAGAGGCAGGATAGTTCATGTCCCTCTTGGAGACAGTGTTGTGGGGGCTGGTGAAGTAGCATAGAGCCTGCTGTGTCCCATTCTGTGGTGGATTTTCCAGGGCTCCCTGAGCCAGTGCCTTATGTAGTGGACATTGCCTCACCATGCCCAGAAACATGTGTTTTTCATTCTTTCACCTTCTCTCAGAATGTATCACACAGTGTGGGGTTAGTCAGTACTTTACTACCTTCAGTAAAATGAAGATGAGAATTTGGTGACCTCAGAAAGTTAAACCCTATGTATTAAGAGGCAGAATTGTAGGAGGAGGGCTTCGTGACATTTTTCAGACATGTCTGAAAGACCTTGGGATACCAGTCTTGGTGAGACTGTCCAGGAGGCTGGCACTGACTTGGGGGCTCTGGTGTCTGCTGTATGCATGGCATGACAGGCTCCCGAGATCACTTTCATGGTTAGGAGAGAAAACCCAAGAGACTCAGTTCACTAGAGAAAGGGTGGTGTGGAAGGTGAGCTAGGTGTTCTGTGCCCATGGTGTGTGCAGGCCACTCCATGCATATCAAATATAAACTGATGATGCCTGTCTAGGGCACATTGGGAGTAGCACGTGGGAAGCTGTGTGGCCCACCTAGGTAGTCGATGCTGATTTGTTATCACTGCATCTGATGGTGTCCAGGCCAGTTGTCCCTACTCCTGCCTCTCTGCCAGGGGGTTTCACTTGTGAAGTTGGGGCCTGAGCAGGGCTGGCCAAGTGACAGAAAGATGGTCCAGTTCCACATGTATTCCTTACAAAGATCCAGTGATCCGTACATGTGGGCACGTGGCTCCCTTCCGTGGAAGCACCCACCTAGTACTTGCCCAAGGCACAGCCACCTTAGCAGCAGCCAGCTTTTGACACTGAAGTTTTTCTAAGGAATGAATCCTTGGAATTGTTCTAGTGTTTCTGAGCTGTAGGATGAGATTGCTTAAAAAAAATTAAACTGTAATGGAAAAGTCTTCTTCCCTTCAATTAGGGTGAGTGTTCAGTGCATACTAAACTCCATCTTTAATGTAAAGAACTGCTTCCCTTTCTACAGTAAGAGAAGAAATATGTGATATTAAATCCCTTAAGTTACATGTAGAGACATTTTCCAGTTTTGTTTTGTTTTTTTTTTGGAAGTGTAGTTCCTTATTTTGATTCTTTTTTTCAGAAGCTGAACAAATTGAAAGGAATATTCACCCCACTGCAATGATGCTTACCAGCACTGTTAATTTACTGCAAACTCTTTGTCTTTCTGCTGGAGTCCATGCTGAAGTTATGCAGAGCGAAGCCACGAAGACTCTCTGTGGGCTGCTGCGAATGTTGGTGGAGAGTGGAACAACAGACAAGACATGTATGCAGTGGGGAGTTGTGGGCCAGAGTCAGAACTGGGCTGTCAGTTTGGGGTTGTGTGTATGTGAGTGATGATGGGTGTGTGTGTGTCAGTGTGGTAAGGCTGCTGTGATGAATTACCACAGACATGGCAATTCTGTGGAATTACCATGGAGCTGCATTGTCCATTATCAGCACCACCCTCCACAGTGGTACGTTTGTCACAGTTGATGAACCTGCACTGATTTATCATTAGCGCCCACAGCTGGTAGTTCACAGTAGAGCTCACTCTGGGTGTTGCACACTCTGCGGGTGTACATGGCGCCACAGATACAACCTGCCACATCAAAGTACCACAGCCTGGGCTGTCTCAATTTTAGGAATTTACTTTTTCGCAGTTCTGAAGGCTAGAAGTTCAAGATCAAAGAATGAACAGATCTAGTTTTTTTTTTTTTTTTTTTATGAGTGTGAGGGCAGAATCTGTTCTAGGACCCTCTGTAATATCTGATGGTTTGCTGGCAATCTTTTGGCATTCCTTGGCTTCCATCATCTTCCCTTTGGCATCCCTCATCTTCACATGGCATTCTCCCTGTATATGTCTGTCTCCAGATTTCTCCTTTTTATAAGGATGTCAGTTACACTGGATTAAGGACGCACCCTAATCTAGTTTAGCTTCCTCTAAACTTAGTGCATCTATTTCCAAACCAGATCGCATTCTGAGGTACTAAGGATTAGGACCCCAACATGTGAATTGTGGCAGAGCATAATTCAACTCTTAACAGAGGCTTGAAATAAGAACTTCACATTCTCAGAACTCTGGATAGCAGAAGTCCAAAATCAAGGCATGCTCCTTCTGACATGCTGGGGGAAGACCCTGAATTTTAGCTTTTGTACCTCCAGGCTTCAGAAGTGTGGTGTATGGTCATATCGTTCCAGTTTCTGCCTCATCTTTAGTTGAATGCCTCCTCTCTTCTTTTCTCCCTCTTATTATAAGTACCTTTGTTCGATTTTGGGTTCACCCTAATCTAGTATAATGTCATCTCAATCTTTAGCTTAATTATATCTGTGAAGAATTTATTTCCACATCTGACTCTGGGTGAACATGAATTTTGAGGGTACAATTCAGCCTACCAAAGTGTTTGAGTATGTGAATATGAGTATATGTAAGTGTGGAAGAAGTTGAGGAAGTGATTGGAATGTGTGTGCGTGTGTGTGTGTGCAGGTGTGAGTGTGTATGTATGCATGTGTGAATTTGAGATTGAGTGTGCATGTGTGTAGTTGGGTATGTGGAGAGTTTGACTGTGAGAGTGACTTCTGATACGGGGTGCCAGGGCCTGTGCACATGTGTAGTTAAGTGTGACTGAGTGAAAGTTGTGAGTGTCTGTCTGGAGAGCTGTGTCCCTAGTGAGCTGGGAGTTGGACTATGGAAACTAGGGAAGGGGAGCTAGTCTGGCATCTGAGCAGGTACTTGTCATACCCCCACCTCAGAGTCTCTGCCAGCCAGGAGGGTATGGGTCCCAGGTGTCCATGAGTGCAGACCCTGGAGGAGCAGTCAGGGTCACTTTCTCATGAAAACTTCTTACTCTTTTTCTAGGAATACAGCCTTATTAAAACTTGGGCTGGGAATTTATAATGTGGATTAAATATAAACAAGCTCATGGGAGATACTTAAAACATGTGAAATCTACAAACTGTGGTATTTACCCTTCCACTGATAACTGCTATTTGAATTACAGATTATATTCCTACTGCCTAGAGACAGTACGTAGATGAAATTCCTTAAGGAGTTTGAATTACTCTGCACACCTTAGAGATTTTAAAATGTAAAGCGTTCCTTGAGCTAACTTGCAAGTATTCTCCTGTTCTTCTCACTTAGAATCAGTGACATTGTAGTATATTTATAAAGGAGCTGGTTATTGAAAATGTGTGACTTAGGTAAGTTGAAAGTAAAGGTGGTTCTGAGTGCTTGTCTTCAGAGCGTGGGTGCCAAGCTGATCTGTCTTGCTCTGCCAGCCTCCCCCAGCAGGCTGGTGTGCCGGGAGCAGCACCGGAGCTGGTGCACCCTGGGCTTTGTGCGTAGCATCGCCCTCACGCCGCACATGTGCGCAGCCCTCAGCTCCCAGCCCTGGATCTCACTGCTCGTGAAGATTGTGGAGGGACACTCGCCTTTCACTGCTGCCTCCCTACAGCGACAGGTAACTGTGCTGCCACACTGATCCACACTCACTGTGAGTTTAGGGATTGGGAGCCCCATCAGCGTTTGCATCAGGCTAGCCATCATAATTAGGTTCCTGAGTGCATAAAAGAACTAACACAGGGTGGATTTTCTAGATACCGGTGCATACTAAGTCTCTTCAGTTATTTCAACAGTTTGTGACCCTTGGAACTGTAGCCCGCCAGGCTCCTCTGTCCATAGAGATTCTCCAGGCAAGAATACTGAACTGGTTGCCACTTCCTCTTCTGGGAGATCTTCCTGACCCAGAGGTTAACCTGTGTCTCTTTTGTCTCCTGAATTAGCAGGCGGGTTCTTTACCTTTAGGGCCACCTCGGAAGCCCTGAGACAAGAGGCTAAAGATAATGATTATTTTAAATTGATGAAGTTGTTAAGCCTTAGATGACTTGCTTTTTTCTATCACCAGCTGCTCTCATCTTCACCATAGTTGTAGTATACTTGTCTTGAGAAGAATTAAACTAAAGAAATTATTTTTTAACTAAAGAATAATTAAATGAGTATCTGCATGCATAATGTAGCTTATTTTTTAACCTGATAATTCATATTATTAATCAACTTTGAGGTAATTATGTGGCTGTAAAATAATATTCGAATTTTCACACAATTAATTGCATTACAGGAAGAAAAATTAAAATCTTTTACCTCATAATTTTTCAGATAATGGCTTTCTTTAATACTTGCTATTTTAAATCACTTTTGTCAGATCTTAGCTGTACATTTGCTGCAAGCAGTACTGCCATCATGGGACAAGACAGAGCGGGCCAGGGACATGGAGTGCCTTGTGGAAAAACTCTTTGGTTTCCTGGGCAGCTTGCTCACCACCTGCTCTTCAGATGTCCAATTCCTCAGAGGTGGGCAGCTCTCCTCCTTCCTGGTGTCCTGGGTGAGCAAGCAGGGCATCATGTAGCCCTTCCGTTAATGTGTGTTCACAGAATCCACTCTGAGGAGGCGGAGGGCCCGCCCGCAGGCTTCCCTGACCGCTACGCACAGCAGCACACTGGCGGAGGAGGTGGTGGCGCTGCTCCGCACCCTGCACTCCCTGGGCCAGTGGAATGGGCTCATCAACAAGTACATTAACTCACAGCTCCACTCGGTTACTCGCGGCTGTGCAGGAAAGCTGGCGGAAGGGGTGGGTCCTGCACGCTCTTTGCACATCTGGTGTTGTTTCTCTGTAGAATGTTGATTTAACTTTCAGATTGTCTTTTTAAATGCCATGTACTTTGTTCATGGATATATTTAAAAATATTTTTTACTGGAAAAATTATTGAGGAAGCCAATATAAAAAGTAAATTTGGCTTAATTTTAAATGTGTAAGAAATAGGTAGCCCTCTGGGCTCTCCTCAAGTTTGCTGTCTGTCTGCACTAGGCTCTGTTAGATGACTACTTTCCTGACTGTGAGAACCCTGAGGTGGGGAGCCTCATGGCAGTCCTGGCTGTCATTGGAGGCATTGACGGCCGGTTGCGACTAGGGGGACAAGTCATGCATGATGACTTTGGAGAAGGCACTGTGACTCGCATCACTCCGAAGGGCAAAATCACCGTGCAGTTCTGTGACTTGCGAACCTGTCGTGTTTGCCCTCTGAATCAGCTGAAGCCAGTAAGTGACCTTGTGTTCGGGTTGCTAGGTAGTAAGGTGAAGGGCTTTTATATTAGAATAGGAAGGAGCTTGATTCTTATGGTTTGGGTCTGTCTTCTAGGTAGCTATCCAACTTGAGGAAAACTGCCTTTCTTTCTCTGTTTGCATTCCCTTCCTGTGGTTAATCAGGTCTCACAGGGTTGTATAGATTAGCAGTTCATGTGTGTTATTTTAGCCTTTAAAGACATGAAAGGGCATTAGTTATTTAGAAGGTCTTGTGTAAGAATACCAGTTATATTTATTTTATAATGTGAATTTATGAAATTTATTTTTTATCAAACAATTCTCAACTTTCAAAAAACCTAAAAATGATTTCTTTAAAATGATGATCTTTTTTCATGTAGAAAATGCTTAATTACTGTGTTGAGTGACATGACTATATTTAGCATTGTCATCTTAAATCTGTGAACTAGGGGTTCGTTGGGAAAGTGAGTGAATTATGTTACTTGATATAATGTAAGTTCAAATGAAAGTGAAAAAGTGCACTCTTACTGTATGGTTCAATAAAATACTGTTTTTGATGATTATAGGAATATTTGCATGTCATAGAAAATTTGAAATGTATAGAAAATACTTGAGAATAACTACCACCATCATGTAATTATTGTTAAAAAGCTGATAAGAAAAAATTAATTTCGGTTATATTTACCATACATGTAAGTCTTTATCTTACCTTCAGGGTCATCTTTCAAAATTATTTTCAGATGTAAAAACAGTTTTGAATACATGTGTTATTTTAGAGTTAAGATTCGTGATTATGCTAACTTTTCAGAACATTTGTTTGTTCTTTTCACTGGACACACTTTGAAGGTTTCTATGCTCTTTCTTTAGCTCCCCGCTGTGGCGTTCAGTGTCACTAACTTGCCCTTCACGGAGCCCATGCTCTCGGTGTGGCTCAGTTGGTAAACCTCGCTGGAAGCAAATTGGAAAAGCACAAAATAAAGAAATCACCTAAACAGGGTTTTGCAGGTCAGTATATGTGCTTCATGATGAAACAGCTATAGTCTTAACTGGTGTTGGAGCAATTGTCGTTCTTTTGCCAGAGTAAGTTCTTTCATTACTGAAGCCTTTGCGTTCAGATGGATTGGCCATTGGTTGAGTGATGATGGGATTGGTGATGAGAGTGTGTGATACAAAGAATGATGCAGGGGTGGGGGTGGCACCTGAAGAACACTGGCCAGTGTATATTCTGAGCACACCTTTTGAAGAGGAGTCTTATTTTCTCTCTCACTGCCCATTAACCCCCTGTCTTAATCACACTTCGGGACCTCTGCTCCTGGCCTCGTGACAGCCATACCCAGCAGGGCCTGTGTGCTTTGTCCTGCCTCACGTGGTATCTGGATGCTGGCCATCCATGCAAGACCAAGGCCACTCATGCTTAAAATATTTCTCTTCCACTGCTGTCTAGATTTTCTTTACATTGCTGCTCATATGTTCTTTGAGAGTTCTCTCTGACTATTCTTTGCACATTGGAAATCCTTGAGGTTTCATCCATAATTTCTAGCTCTGTAGGGCCACTTTTCTTGAGTTTTCTCACCCATTTCTCCCATCCCTGTAGTTGCTGCTGTAGGATTAATGATGGTGAACACTTTTAACTCTGGATCTCCAGTTCACATATCTGGTTAGAGGGTCAGGTGCAAGTAAACCATGGCATGTCCACAGTTCAACTGTGTCCCTTAGCCAGTGTTTCCTGCCTGCCAGGTACTGGTGCTTGCTGCCCCAGTGGCACCCCTCACATCCCTGTGCCCTCCCACCCACATTCCCACAGCTCCAGGCTGCCGTTCATGACCTCCAGCACGTCTTGCTTTGAAATGCTGCAGCTATGACTGTAGTCTCACTCTTCTTGTGGGTTGCCTATATCTTTGTAGTGTCTTCCCTAGGCTATTCCTCAGTCAACTCAGGGACATTACTGCATTGTTGGATTAGATAAAATTCTAGAGCTGTCAGGGAAGCCCCAAGATTCTAGAGTGCCATGATTTTGATGAGTTATAGAACTGTATGTTGTAAGTCTGATAAAATTGTCTCATAGGTGTCTTGGCAAGACAAGAAAGTATTTTATTTGTGATGTAGGTATTGGTTTGAAATTTTAGCAGTTTAGGAAATATTTGATTATACTAGCGATAGTTATGGAAAAGGAAATGGCAGCTATTCCAGTGTTCTTGCTTGAATAATCCCATGGTGAAAGGAACCTGGTGGGCTACAGTCCGGGGTTGCAAAGAGTTGGACACAACAGAGTGGCTGAGCATGCATGCAGCGATAGCTAACTTGATTCTAACTATGTTAAGCCATCTAATCATCACCCCTACTCAAGGTAATGCATGGGGAGCATGAAAGGGAGAAGACCTGGGGGAGGAAGAGCGTGCTTCCCCACAACACTGGGAAAGGCAAGTCTTTGGTTACGGACAGACTTTGGCATGATCTGCTGAGTCCCTCAGGGCAGGGCCTCCTCAGGGCTGAGCAGCACCTGAGGTGGTGTGCCCAAGCAACATGTGCCTTCTTGCTCAGTCCTTTCTTCCCCACAGGACAAGTGGACTTGGACCTGCTGAGGCGCCAGCAGTTGAAACTGTATGTTCTGAAGGCGGGCCGTGCTCTGCTTTCCCACCAGGACCAGCTCAGGCAGATCTTGTCTCAGCCAGCTGTTCAGGAGGCTACATCTGCTCATACAGGTATCTTCTTAAGGAGTTCTTCTGGATCTGTAATAAAGGCAGATACTCCAATAGAAAACAGGCAAGGGACACAAAAGGGAAAATACAGATAGCTTCTATATGTACAAGGAAGATGTGCAGTCTGGCCAGTATCTGATGAAAAGTGATAGACAAAGCTGACGGGATTTGGTGGGGAGGGAGGGAAACAGTGTTCTCTTGCCCCGGTATATAAGGTGTGGTCTGAGGACCAGGAGCATTGATGACACATACGAGGAACATGTAGAAATGTGGCTCTTAGGCTGCACCGCAGAGCTAAAAAGTCAGGATCTGCATTTTTAAATAAGGCAGTAAAGTGGTTCATATGTGCATAGAGTGGCACTACCCTAACACTTTGCTATGCTAGTGGGAATTTAAGTTGGTACAACCATCTAACAGGTATCTGAGTAAATGTTAGACTTTAAAATAAGTACATTTGTATATTCACTGATTAATAAGTTGTCTTGTGGGAATTTATCACATGAAAAGGTGTCATGGTGCTGACATCTTTTTACATCTCATCTGTAAACACATGACACATGTTTCCAGATGCTCATTATAGCTTTTTTTGTTGATATT
Organism: Madoqua kirkii; assembly: GCA_006408675.1. NCBI lineage: Eukaryota > Metazoa > Chordata > Mammalia > Artiodactyla > Bovidae > Madoqua > Madoqua kirkii. The sequence goes on along the minus strand of SJYC01149305.1, from coordinate 15,091 downwards.
ATTTTTGTCCTGACACCTGAATGCCCATTATTAGGTGGTGTACCCATATGGTGGAATACCATGCACCATTCACAAATGATGATACATATATAGGTTTAATACCATGGAAATAGAAAAATGATAAAAAGATATTGCTGTATACATCTGTTTGTAGATTAGCATTCATCTGCTTACCAGAATAGTGATAGTAGAATTTCATCTGACTTTATTTTCTTTGTACTTTTCTGTATTACCTCAGATTTCTAGAGTCAGCTCATTTCATTTTGAATAGGAAAAAAAAAGCTATGAAGTATGTTTTTATTATCTCCTTTTGAAAGACATTGTGGTAAATATGGAAAACAAGATTGTCTTTGTTTATGATTTACTGTCTGGAGTCAGGGTGGGGAGAGAAAATGAAAGTAGATAGTACTGTCCCAGGTATGGCCTATGTGCTATAAGACATGTGAGCACAGTTTCACAGGTGCCCTGGGGGTGCTCTAGCTAAGGGCTGGGGAGAGCAAGCAGCCTTTGAGGTGTGTGGCAGCCCTGGCTGCAGGGAAAAGGACTTTCCATCCTAGGGGAGGAGACAGTAGGAGCAAGGCATAAGCAGTGAATATTTGGGTACTGACCCTTGCAAGGAGCTCAGGATTTATTGATGAATAGTCAAGGCTGTGGTTTTTCCTGTGGTCATATATGGATGTGAGAGTTGGACTGTGAAGAAGGCTGAGCACCGAAGAATTGATGCTTTTGAATTGTGGTGTTGAAGAAGACTCTTGAGGGTCCCTTGGACTGCAAGGAGATCCAGCCAGTCTATTCTGAAGGAGATCAGCCCTGGGATTTCTTTGGAAGGAATGATGCTAAAGCTGAAGCTCCAGTACTTTGGCCACCTCATGCGAAGAGTTGACTCATTGGAAAAGACTCTGATGCTTGGAGGGATTGGAGGCAGGAGGAGAAGGGGATGACAGAAGATGAATGGCTGGATGGCATCACTGACTCAATGGATGTGAGTCTGAGTGAACTCCGGGAGTTGATGATGGACAGGGAGGCCTGGCATGCTGCGATTCATGGGGTTGCAAAGAATTGGACATGACTGAGCAACTGAACTGAACTGAACTGATGGAGCTAAAGCTGGGGAGAGGTCAGCTGAATCATGTGATAAAGTGCAGTGGCTACCAGGGTGAAATGTAAGGCTAACTGGGAATATGTAGCAGGGCCTCACATGACAAGGAGGATATTCAGGATGACAAATATGCTAGTGAGTTATAGGAGCATTTGAAACTGGGAGCTCATAGAGTTGGGGAAATCGTGTCAAGTGATAAAGTGTCTTCCAAGGGAAGGCATGAAAAAATGAAAAGAAAGTACCAGTAGAGACTGTGATGCTATAGTCTTTTTGGATGATGACCTCTTGGAAAATCAGTCAGAAGTCAAAGGTGGCTAATGTTCCAAGCTTAAGTTACAGGGAAGACAGGGAGGAGTGCTGTTGTCAAAATTAGAAAGTCCTGTGGAATATGTGGTGTTTTCCTTTACTTAAGAGTTACATTTCCTCAACTTAATGAATTTAATTATAGCATGCTGAGTATGAAGTAAATCTAATGAAAGTGCAGATTCATTCTGTATTAGACATTAGGGACCTTGAAGATAATCCACAACTGTAGAGGATCAGGAAACCAGAGCCCAGGAAACTGGATTGACTGCTCTGTGCTTATCCCACTGAGGAACTATGGCAGCACTGAAGGCCAGAAAGTAGGGAGTGAAAAAGCATTGAAAATTTTGCTTGTCTAATTCTTGATTCGGTAGAAATCATATCTGGTTTAACATGATTAGTGCACTGTCTTTCATAGTAAAGAGGTGTATGTGGTTGAAAATATAGTGTCACCCATGTTTTGTTTTTGAATTCAGATGATGGAGCAGCTGTGTCTCCTGACCTTGTAGACATGTCTCCTGAAGGGCCACAGCCCCCCATGATCCTCTTACAGCAATTATTGGCCTCAGCCACCCAGCCGTCTCCTGTGAAGGCCATATTTGACAAACAAGAGCTTGAGGTATAGTCAGTAGACCTGGTAGTTTTAATCTGTTCATTAAACTATAAACAGCTTTATTTTGTGTGTGTGCCAGAAGTGTATTCTCTTAAGGGTATGGTTTGAATTTTAAATGATATGCTAAAACAGTTCTTATGACTAGGTAGATTTTAACCATGTCTGTCACAGAGCACTGCAATATTAATCAGAAAATGAATGAGTTAAAAGTTTAATCTTATTTTGAATTTCTGTGAATTGTTTGTAATAATCAACTAGATTCATCATGAGTTAATGCTCAAGTATTCATGGAGAGATCTTTTTCCAGGATTATTGAGAAAGCCCTGTTAGACCTAGGAGTACTGTATGGTGGTGCTTGCTCATTTATTGCACTCACTCCAAAGACTTTGTTGAACATGCCCAGGCTCTCAGCCAACACCCTGTTTTGGAGCGTGTGCCCTGCACTGCACGCATTGTGGGCTGCAGGGAGATGGCCTGTGGGCGTGTTCCCGTAGAAGAGTATAGGAGCATTTGAAACTGGGAGCTCATAGAGTTGGGGAAATCGTGTCAAGTGATAAAGTGTCTTCCAAGGGAAGGCATGAAAAAATGAAAAGAAAGTACCAGTAGAGACTGTGATGCTATAGTCTTTTTGGATGATGACCTCTTGGAAAATCAGTCAGAAGTCAAAGGTGGCTAATGTTCCAAGCTTAAGTTACAGGGAAGACAGGGAGGAGTGCTGTTGTCAAAATTAGAAAGTCCTGTGGAATATGTGGTGTTTTCCTTTACTTAAGAGTTACATTTCCTCAACTTAATGAATTTAATTATAGCATGCTGAGTATGAAGTAAATCTAATGAAAGTGCAGATTCATTCTGTATTAGACATTAGGGACCTTGAAGATAATCCACAACTGTAGAGGATCAGGAAACCAGAGCCCAGGAAACTGGATTGACTGCTCTGTGCTTATCCCACTGAGGAACTATGGCAGCACTGAAGGCCAGAAAGTAGGGAGTGAAAAAGCATTGAAAATTTTGCTTGTCTAATTCTTGATTCGGTAGAAATCATATCTGGTTTAACATGATTAGTGCACTGTCTTTCATAGTAAAGAGGTGTATGTGGTTGAAAATATAGTGTCACCCATGTTTTGTTTTTGAATTCAGATGATGGAGCAGCTGTGTCTCCTGACCTTGTAGACATGTCTCCTGAAGGGCCACAGCCCCCCATGATCCTCTTACAGCAATTATTGGCCTCAGCCACCCAGCCGTCTCCTGTGAAGGCCATATTTGACAAACAAGAGCTTGAGGTATAGTCAGTAGACCTGGTAGTTTTAATCTGTTGCATTAAACTATAAACAGCTTTATTTTGTGTGTGTGCCAGAAGTGTATTCTCTTAAGGGTATGGTTTGAATTTTAAATGATATGCTAAAACAGTTCTTATGACTAGGTAGATTTTAACCATGTCTGTCACAGAGCACTGCAATATTAATCAGAAAATGAATGAGTTAAAAGTTTAATCTTATTTTGAATTTCTGTGAATTGTTTGTAATAATCAACTAGATTCATCATGAGTTAATGCTCAAGTATTCATGGAGAGATCTTTTTCCAGGATTATTGAGAAAGCCCTGTTAGACCTAGGAGTACTGTATGGTGGTGCTTGGTCATTTATTGCACTCACTCCAAAGACTTTGTTGAACATGCCCAGGCTCTCAGCCAACACCCTGTTTTGGAGCGTGTGCCCTGCACTGCACGCATTGTGGGCTGCAGGGAGATGGCCTGTGGGCGTGTTCCCGTAGAAGAGACCTGATTAGGACTGAGTATGATGGAAACTCCATGGCCCACCACATGGAAGACTAGATATTTTAAAAAATCTTTCTTGCTGTGTACTATATCAAAAATTCTGGAAAAAAAAAAAAAAAAGACAGGAGTAAAATCTTGAGCAGGCAATTTGGCAGGTGGAAAATACCCTAGTAGAAATCCTCAGAGACTAAGACCCTGTGGGGAGCCAGGATCCAGAGTGAGTTGGGAAGCCAGTTGGGTGTAAAGGGATTCTTGAGGAAATACTGGGCATAGGGAGAGGAGGGTGCCAGGCGTTCTCAGACCAAGTTTGAATGCCAGCTACTCCTTAGGTCTGAAAACCTGAGATGGGAGATTGGGTCAAAGTTGCTGCAACGTATAATGCCAGTCATTTGTCAGATAGAAAGAGAATGAGGAGGAATGAGGAGCTAATCAATGAAAAGGGTGTTGAGCAGATGCAGCCAAGAGCCATGCTGGGAGGTGCCCAGAGTTGAGGGAAAAATAAGACTTGGAGGAAACAAGTAGACCTAGAGTTGTCCTTTATGAATCAGGAAGGGCTCTTGTACCAGAGAGAGAGCTACGATTGTTTTGTCTCCTTTGATTCCCTTTTTTTTTAAAGATTTATTTATTTATTCATTATTTGGCTGTGGTGGGTCATTTCTACACCTGGGCTTTCTCTGCTTTTGGTTCATGGGCTTCTCATTGCAGTGACTCTTCTTGTTGGGGAGCAGAGGCTGTAGGTGTAAAGGGGCTTCCATAGTTGTACCTTGCAGGCGCTCGTGCCCTGGCTCAGCAGTTGTGGCCCATGGACTTAGTTGCCCCGTGGCATGTGGGATCTTCCCGGACCAGGGATCCAGTTGGTGTCCCACATTGCAAGGTGGATTCTTAACCACTGCACCACCAGGGAAGCCCCTCTCCCTTGATCCTGATGGAAATTCAGGTGACATTTTATTGTTTTATATGAAATGTCTTTTATTTTTTTTTGTAGATGGTTCAGTACCTGGTAGTTTTCTTCAGTCTTAAGCAGGTTGGTTCTAGACTTTTTGGTGATGATTTATCGTTTTCCCCTTAAGGCTGGCTCCTAGTCTCTAATTCTGTGAGATTTAGAACCTCTTCCAGTGGAAACCTGTAGGGTCCAGCCCTGGTGGATCCAGGGTAATTCGAAGGGGAGACGGAATCGGCATCTAGGAAAAAACGTATTTAATTATAGATATAGAGATTAGAAAAGAATAGTGTAGTAGGAAAATTAGTGGAGAAAACGATGCTGAATAACTTGGTTTACGTGGAATACCAATAAAACTCCAAGACAGGAAATTTGCACCACCTACGTAGGCCACAGGCGTCTTCTCATTCTTCTGAAGGAGAGGAAGCACTGAGGCCTCCCCAGTCAGATCTTAGAAGCCCAGGCAAAATTAGCAGGCTTGGTGAGTACGCACGCTCCAGGTGGGAATTCAGCCAGAAAAACAGAGAGCAAGAAAGAAACGACATGGGGGAATCAGTCTTTCCAGAAACTGATCCTTTTTCTCTATTTCAGATTTGCTTATATACTTTTTGTTATACGTAGAGATTAATACAGAGTCACGTGGGGTCAGCAGACCTGACCCTTGTCAAAATCAGGTGCTTCATATAAGAGTATACAAAGGTCTTAGGGGTTTTACATCATCTTTTGGCCATGAGGCCTGCTGACATTTTATGGCCCTTTCTGATAACGGGCAGTCAACCAGAAAACTTATTTTTTCCAGAGGTGATTTTTTCTTAAACCAGGTGCCACCCTCGGAAGGTATCAGATAAAGTTGCATTCCTATAGGGTAAGGGTGTAGGGGGTTATAATCAAGAAAAGGAATTTACTTAGCCTAAGGTTTAACATGATTAATATCACTGGTTAATGCTTATTTCTCCCATATGCTAGTTATATTCATTATAAGGGCAGGGAAGATGGAGATTTAGCAGCAAATATTGGCTCAACAAATGAAAAATCCTTTACCAATGTAATTTCTAATCAACCCACTATACTATACTAATAATTTTCTAACTTCTCAAAAGAATCTGTATTTAGAAAGTTTAAAGCATCTTGTGCCTCTCACGGTTGGGAGGATGTAAACAATCACATGTAGCCAGACGAACCTGCTCAGGCAGGCTAGAGAACCTTCAGAGGAGTTTGTAAGTTGAAACACTCTTGTCATGCCCAGGAATTTTTATTGACTGGAGCTGCAAGTTAACTCCTTCTCTGAGAGAGGTGGTGGGGGGCAGCCCCCTCGTAAAGTCAGAGGTATAGGTGAGAGCATAAAACAGAAAAATAGGCAGACTCTGGTTTTGGGGGTAGATGCTCAGGAACAAGGGGTCTCCTGAGGCTCGATCTCGCTTTTGCGTAATGCTGAGCCACCTTCCTTGTGACCTTTGCCATGGGCAGAGTTCCTCACGCTGGCTCCTGGCAGAAACCTTTGTGTCTTGACCAAAATGCTGAAACTTAATTGGACTGGGATGGCACACCATCTTCTTAGCACTGGGTCTTCAGCAGTTTCTTTTGGCTGGGGCCTCTCAGTCTCACATATGCTCAGTTTTGCAGTAGCCCAGGATTTGAGGTTGCACGTTTTGTGGTTCTCCCTCACCTCTCCTTGCTCTAGCAGGCCACCATCCAGTGACACTGCCCCTGTTAGTGGCTTGCCTGTGGGCTTCCCTTGTGCTCAGGGTTGCCCCTACTCCTGTTTTCTCCAGGGTCTTCAAACAGTTTTTATGAATATTTTGACCAAAATTCACAATTATTAGCAAATCTGGAAGACCCAGCAGTGGCCACAGGACTGGAAAAGGTCAGTCCTCATCCTGATTCCCAAGAAGGGTAGTACTGAAAAATGTTCTAATCATCAGAAAATTGCATTCATCTCCCAAGCTAGTAAGGTCATACGTAAAATCTTGCCTGCTAGGCTTTAGCATTATGCGAACCAAGAACTTCCAGATATCCAAGCTGGGTTTAATAAAGGCAGAGGAATCAGAGAGCAAATTGCCAGAATTTGCTGGATCATAGAGAAAGCAAGGGAATTCCAGAAAAACAGACACTTCTGTTTTATCAGCTACGCTAAAACCTTTGACTGTGTGGATCATAACAAACTGTGGAAAACTCTTAAGGAGATGGGAATACCAGACCATCTTGCTCATCTCCTGAGAAACCTGTATGCGAGTCAAGAAGCAACAGTTAGAACCCGGTATGGAACAACTGATTGGTTTAGGATTGAGAAAGGAGTCCGACAGGGCTGTCTCTTGTCACTCTGTTTATTTAACCATTATGCTGAGCACATCCCAAGAGAAATGCCAGACTGGATGAGTTACAAGCTGGAATCAAGATAGATGGGAGAAATGTCAACAATCTCAGATAGGCAGTTTCCTCTAATGGTGAAAAGTGAAGAGGAACTAAAGAACTTCTTGATAAGTGTAAAGGAGGAAGAAAAACTTAAAACTCAATATTAAATGAAACTAAGATCTTGGCATCTGACCCCATTACTTTATGGCAAATACTGACTTGTCTTTGGGAAGGGCGAGGGTCTGTTTCTCCTACCCCATCAAACCTCTCACCTGTGTTCACTTCGGCTTGTTGTGACTCATAGCTCAGTACTTCTGTGAAGTTTCCTTAGTGGACATTGCTAATTTGCTAATTTATCAGGCAGACTGTGTGTTCTGAAGCAGAAGTTATTGGGCCATTGAATCTTTCCTCTGCATTAAACTGTGAAAGTTGTCTTTTTTAAAACATGTTTTATCCATTCATTTAAAAATACACATGTAAGCCTAGGTTTCTATATTTCTGCACTGCAGTTTGTTGTAGTAGTCTGTACTTTCCATTTCTCTAGACTTCTTCATCCCCTGATTTACAAACTCTGCTTTCATTTGCCTAGGCTGCTGCCTTGGCTGTGTGTCAGTGTCTGGCTGTGGAGTCTACCCACCCATTGAGCCCTGTGTTTGAAGACTGCAGCTCCAGTGAGGCCACGACCCCTGTCCCTGTGCAGCATATTCGCCCAGTCAGAGCAAAGAAGCACAAGCAGTCTCCTGGTCCTGTTCTGCCTGTTGTAGTTCAGCTCATGGAAATGGGATTTCCTAGAAGGAACATAGAGTTTGCGCTCAAGTCACTCACTGGTGCCTCTGGGAATGCTGCTGGCTTGCCAGGTACTGTATTTTCCTTATGGTTGTTTGATTTAATGTGCCTACCCTTCTGTTCATAGGCTTCCCTTGAAATACCAATGTCAGAGGCCCCTCAGGCACGCAGTTGCCGTGGTCCTCATTGTGGTTGTGTTGTGTGTGCTTGTTCCTAGGCGTGGAAGCCTTGGTTGGGTGGCTGCTGGACCATACTGATGTGCAGGTCACGGATCTCTCGGATGCAGACACAGGGTCTGAGGAATGTTCAGACGAGGAGGTGGTGGAGGATATGGATGACACGGCCTATGCTATGGTCAGTGCTTCCCGTATGCCCATCTGTTCTGAGTTCTGGATTCCTCTGCACTACTCCATAGGGCCTCTCTGTGGTTCTGCCAGGCATGTGACAAAGCTCCTAAGTGCTTCCTGGGTTTTCTGTGCCTTAATTACTTTTAGCTTTAACATCTGTTGATGTTGGGTCGCCATTAGAGAGATCTTAAAAAAATCATTATTTACATGACATATTTACTTCTGATTTGAGTAAGTTGTTTTATGGGATTGATTTGGAATTGCCTCAGAAATTTTCTGTACTTTCAGCTTTTGAGATTTATTCTGCTTACAGTGCTGTTGCTATTAGTCTTTTTTTAAGTGAAAAATTTTATAGTGAAAACATAGAATATTATTACTTTTTAATATTATGGATTTCACTTATTTTCTTTTTAAGTAAGTTTATCTGGTTCACCATTAAAAAAAAGTCTTTATCTTTTATAGTCCACTGGTGCTGTTGTAACAGAGAGCCAGACTTACAAAAAGAGAGCTGATTTCTTAAGTAATGATGATTATGCTGTGTATGTGAGAGAGAATATTCAGGTGAGTAATGGTATTGGGCTGGAACCTTGATTGCTTAGGTTTTCATTCAGCAAATGTTTGAGCATCTCAGAAAGTCAGAGAGGGAGGGCCCAGCATGTACCAGGGGAGGAACTGATTAGAGCAGAGGACAGAGGAGCAGAAGATGTGCAGAAGGTGGTTTGTCCCCAGTGATGTGGCACATACACCCATGCTTCCTGATGTAACCCTACTCTGGACCCTTTTATAATCTATTTTTGCTTTTGATTAAAAAAAAAATTACTCTTCTTGCCATCTAATTGTAAATTTTAGCTATGCTTTTTGTGTAGTCCTTTTCAACCTTAAATTCTTTCTTTTCCTGTTTTAGTTCTTTTTTTATAGTTAGTATGTGTGTGTGTGCTAAGTGGCTTTAGTTGTGTCTGACTCTTTGCAACCCCATGGACTGTTAGCCCACCAGGCTACTCTGTCCATGGGATTCTCCAAGCAAGAATACTGGAGTGAATTGCCATGCCCTCCTCTCTAGTTAGTGTGAAAGTGAAAGTTGCTCAGTTGCTCTGGTGATCCCATGGATTATATAGTCCTTGGAATTCTCCAGGCCAGAATATTGGCATGGGTAGCCTTTCCCTTCTCCAAGGGATCTTCCCAACCCAGGGATCGAACCCAGGTCTCCTGCATTGCAGGCAGATGCTTTACCAGCTGAGCCACCAGGGAAGCCCAAGAATACTGGAATGGGTAGCCTATCCCTTCTCCAGCAGATCTTCCTGACCCATTAGTATAGTTCGGCGAAAATCCTGGAAATGGTCTTATTTCTCCTCTAAATAAGTCAACAACATGTATCTCTAAATAAAGGATTTTATTTTTAACATAATGACAGTATTGTTACTTAACATTGCCTAACAAAGTAAACAGTAATTCCTTACTATTATCTCATTATCTAATTCTGGCTCAGATTTTCCCAGTTTTCTCCAAAAATGGCTTGTTATAGTAATTTTTTAAGATGTAGATACAAATAAGATCACACGCACATTTGGGTAATGTGTATTTTTAACCTAGAACCATTTTTTGCTCTTTTTTTTTTTCTTTTCATGCCATTTATTTGTGACTAAAATCATGTTGCCCTACATCTTCCTCCCTGTCCTCTGCATCTCCTGTAAAGTCAGAGTGAGCGCTAGAGGTTGATTGGACTTTGGCTGCATCTTGGGAAAGACTATTGTATTATGGCCCAGCATACAGTGTTACTTGTAATCTGTACCATCTAGTCTTTATTAATTGTCCATCTTGGAGCTTTAGTAGTGATTAATGTTATTATCTAGACCCATTAAAAGGGTTGCATAATAGTGATTTTTAAAATTTGTCATTCCTTCCAGATTTATTATCTACAGTTGTGTACATTGAAAAAACTTTCTTATCAACTCTTGTCACTGTAAAATAGTTTGTATAGGAAAGGCAGAATAGATGGTTGCCTTTTGTTTGCTTGTATTATGAATTTTCAGTTGTGTATTGGTATCCTATACTATAAAAAGATCAAGAAACCTTTTTAATTTGCTTATATGATGAGTTTATTGGCTATTATGGATTTGATATGTTTTATTAGTCATTTTTCCTGTTGGTCAGATTGTTCTTTTGATGGAGCCCATTAATCTTTGATAGCTCCCTTGCCTTATGACACAAATTGATTTAAATTCATCTTGTATATTTCATGCCCCCAACCTCAAGCGAGGCAGTTTTCTCAAGAGTTCTGATGTCATTTTGTGTAAAATGATATTGAGAGCATGCTGGGTGCTAGAGGAAATTCTTTCTTAGGATTAGAATAATGCTGCTTTACAATTGATCGTTTCACCTATATATTGGACTGTATTTTAAATTTAATTTTAGGTGGGAATGATGGTTAGATGCTGTCGAACATATGAAGAGGTGTGTGAAGGAGATGTGGGCAAAGTCATCAAATTGGATAGGGATGGATTACATGACCTCAATGTGCAGTGTGATTGGCAGCAGAAAGGAGGCACTTATTGGGTTAGATATATTCATGTGGAACTTATAGTGAGAACATTCTTTCTTAAGTTCTTTTGACTTTCTTAACTAGATTCAGAGTTCCCCAAAATGAGTGCTAATTATATTTCCTTTTTATTGGAATCTCTAGGCTATCCTCCACCAAGTTCTCCTTCTCATATCAAAATTGGTGATAAAGTTCGTGTCAAAGCCTCAGTCACAACACCAAAGTACAAGTGGGGATCTGTGACTCATCAAAGTGTGGGAGTTGTGAAAGGTAGTATTACCTAGGCGAGAAAATTCCCAAGTGCTTAGCTTTTCATCAACTAACGTAAACTTTTTTTCATTCAAGGGCAGGAAAAACAAGCCATATGATTTATACATAGTACTCTTTTGCTTTTCAGTACTCTGTAGAGCTGCAGCACACCTGTTACTGGACAGAGTCAGGTGTATTAACTCATTGTTGCATGGGAGAATACATACCCTGAAAATGGGATGTCTTCATAAGTGGTGTAACAAAGACTAATGGACTTTGCAACTGGTATTTTGGGGAGGGTTCAGGAAATTGAGGATAATTCTAAGAATGGATATCTTAATAAATGCTGTTTAGAAGGAAGAGAATATGGACTCATGATGAGGTTATGCTTGGCAAGGAAGCAGTTGTTTATACTAATCAGGATGGGTTTGTGGTTTGGATTAGATTGAATGTGACCAGATATGTTAAAAGAGTGGTTTTATTTTTACCTCAGTCTGTTACAGTCTCAGGGTGGTCTTGTGTTGGGGTTCTTTGAAGTTCTGTCAATCCTGCCAAATGGCTAACTCCCTCAGTGTTTTTCTCTTTTTTAATAAATTTAAGAAACAGATTTGTGCAAATGATAGGAGTTAGCAACTGGAAACAAAATTTTCCTCACTGTATGTTTAATGTGATATTCTTGAGATTTCAAATTAAACATGGCACACTTTAAATGGTATTCATATCCATTTTAACAGTTGCATGAGAAATGATTAAGTATTTGTGTGATTTTATTTTATCTTTAAATTTGCTTTCAGTGCCATTTTTCTTTGTTTTGTCTCCTTCATCCTTGTAGGAAAAACTCTTATTGTATAGCTTAGATTAAAAATGGCTGCAATGGTGGTACTTTCCCAGTGGGCCAGAGGTATTAGTGTTTCTTAGATTACGTAAGAACAAGTAGCTTATTTAATATTTTACTTTAACAGTTTTCAATTTTATTTAACAGTTTTCTGAAGTGATTCTTCAAAGCTTTACAAGTCAAAGCAAAGATAAATTTAAAGAATAACTTGATTTAGAAGTTAATATTTAGAGTAGCTTTCACCAAAGGGCGGCAGATATATTATTAATGTAATTTTTGATCCCTAAGATACTGAATGGAGTTTTTGCTTGGTGTAATTAAATGAACCTTCTTATTGTAGAAAATTTCAAACATATACAAAAATAGAGACTATAATATAAAGAACTTCTGTGTCCTCATCACCTGGCATCAACAGTTGGAAACTACTGGCCAAAGTTGTTCATCCGTGATCCTCTCCCTCCATTATTTTGAAGCTAATTCCCAATTGACATCATGTGTTAGTTTATCCAAAAGTATCTTAGTATACCTCTCTAAAAGAGAAGTACTCTTTGTAAAACAAAAATGACTATAATACAGTATCACATAGCTAGGTATAGATTTAATTTTAGGATTTTGTTGGTGATAGAGATGTTTCAAACAATTTCTGTTCGTCCTAGCTTTCAGTGCCAATGGAAAAGACGTTATTGTCGACTTTCCTCAGCAGTCTCACTGGACTGGGCTGTTATCAGAAATGGAGTTGGTACCTAGTGTTCACCCTGGTGTTACGTGAGTTTTTATTTTTATATTGCTAGATTTGTTTGGGAGGAATGGTTTTCTTTGTGATTAAATTTGATAGATAACCTCGTGTTTTTCTTATCAACTCAATGGCTATTTTAAAAATAGATGTGATGGCTGTCAGATGTTTCCCATCAATGGATCTAGATTCAAATGCAGAAACTGTGATGACTTTGATTTTTGTGAAGCTTGCTTCAAAACCAGAAAACATAACACCAGGCATACATTTGCAGAATAAATGAACCAGGTATAGTAGATTGGTTATCTTCTCTTTCATCAGACTATGATTAATGAGATAATTATTGTGGATACTTAATTTTTCTCTTTAAAGTTCATATTGGTGAGCACTGTACTGTGTACATAGTGAAACAGGAAAGATGGTCCTGCCCACTTGATGAATTGCTGTTTTTTTTTTTTTCAAGCAATGAGTGGTCCATGGAACTAGAGTAACTGTGTTGTTTGCTTGTATTTTCATAAAGAAGAGTAAATGGACTCAAGAAACTAATAAATGTCTTATTGGATGGGATGTAGAATTGGGTAGATTTATTTGTATGTCTTTTAGTGTATATATATATATATATATATATATATATATATTATGGTAAAATATATGCGGCATAAAATTTGCCATTTTAATCAATTTTAAGTGTATAATTAAGAGAATATTGCACACTGTCAACAGTCAGTATTTTTAAGGCTTTTTCACCATATTACAATATAGGAGTGTACCAATTAAGCAATAATGCCCATTCTTCCCTTCTCCAACCCCTGGCAACCTCTTATCCACTTTCTGTCTCTGAATTAGACAGAGACAGGTACCTCATTTATAAGTGTAACCACACAAAATTTGTTTTTGTATATCTGACTTATGTTTCTAGGGTTCATCCATGTTACATAGCATGTATCAGAATTTAATTTCATCTTATGACTGATAGTCCATTGTATGTATATATCACATTTTGCTTATCCAGTCCTCTATTAATGGATATTTGGGTTGTTTATACCTTTTAGCTACTGGGAATAATGTTGCTATGAACACTGATATACAAATGTATCCCTATTTCAAAGCTAGGAGTATAATTGCAGGGCCATTCTGTAGTTCTTTAACTTTTTAAGGAATCATCAAAATGTTTTCCACAGTAACTGCAGCATTTTATGTTCCTATCAGCAGTGGGCTTCCCTGGTGGCTCAGACAGTAAAGCATCTGCTTGCAGTGTGGGAGACCTGGGTTCAATCCCTGGGTTGGGAAGATGCCCTGGAGAAGGAAATGGCAACCCACTCCAGTACTCTTGCCTGGAAAATTCCATGGACTGAGGAGCCTGGTAAGCTACAGTCCATGGGGTCGCAGAGTCGGATTTGACTGAGTGACTTCACTTTCACTTTGTTTCACCAGCAGTGTATGAGGATGCTGGTTTTTCCATATGCTCACCATTTTATTTTTTTCTTTTTTGAAGGCATGCTAATGGTGAGAAGTAGTTATCTCATTGTGATTTTGATTTTTGAGTTTCCCTAGTGATAAATGGCACCCCACTCCAGTACTCTTGCCTAGAAAATCCCATGGACAGAGGAGCCTGGTAGGTTGCAGTCCATGGGGTCGCTAAGAGTTGGACATGACTGAGCGACTTCACTTTCACTTTTCACTTTCATTCATTGGAGAAGGAAATGGCAACCCACTCCAGTGTTCTTGCCTGGAGAATCCCAGGGACGGGGGAGCCTGGTGGGCTGCCGTCTATGAGGTCGCACAGAGTTGGACACGACTGAAGTGACTTAGCAGCAGCAGCAGTGATAAATGTCACTGAGCCTCTTTTCATGTGCTTTTTGCTATTTATATATCTTTGGCAAAGGGGTGTGTCAACTCAGTTTCAAAACTTTTGATGTTCGTTTATAGGAATTCTTTATGTATTGTGAGCATCAAATCAGGTATGTGATTTGCAAATATTCTACCTCATTCTGTTGGTTTTCTTTTCACTCTCTTGATAGGATTCTGTGATAAAAGTTTTACATTTTAATGAATTTTAATTTATCGTTTCTTTTGTTTGTGCTATTTGATGTCATACTTATTTTGGGGTCAACTGCAGAAATCACTGCTAAATCCAAAGTTGTGAAAATCAGTCCTTATGTTTATAAGAGGTTTATAGTTTGAACCACTTTGAGTTAATTTCCTTGCATAGAATAGCATGTAATTTCATCCTTTTAAGTATGTGTATCCAGTTTTCCCAAAACTATTTGTTGAGAAGACTGTCCTTTCACTATTGAAGAGTCTAGGCACCCTTTCTGAAAATCAGTTGACCATAGATGTAAGAGTTTTTTCCTGGGTACTCTAGTTTACTCTGTTGGTCTTTTTGCCTATCCTTACATCAGTACCACACCATGACACTGTGATTATTATAGCTTTTGTGGTAAGTCTTGAAATTGGGAAATGTGAATCTTTCAGCATTCTTCTTTCTCAAGAAGGATTTTAACTCTTTGGTGAGCCTTGGAAGT